>JAGDYQ010000149.1:839178-856915 GCA_021962125.1 Bulinus truncatus | reverse complement strand
ACAGTATCGTCGGAATCTGTGTAGCCGTGCCGCTGTACCGGCACAACATTTGTCGCTAAAACATAATTTCGGTAGGATGTATGAGGCAGTACCACTATACCGGCCTAATTAATGTGTGTGTGTGTGTGTGAGATCTAAAAATAGTACCAGCAGTGTACGAACTATTATACAGTGTACTTTATCTAAGCACATACCTTGGATTAAATCGCTGATATTTAACTTCTAGTTCCATCAACCTGGGGATTTTCATCCCACTCCCTCCTTGTCTCTTACTCCCTTCCTCCCTCCCTCTTTCTCCCTCTACTACCAATTCTCCCTCTGCCTGTCACCCCTCCCTCTGTCTCTCATCCACACCTCTCTCTACCTCCCTCCCTTCCTCCCCCTTCTCCCTCTATCACTCCCTGTCTGTCTTTCTACCTCCCTCACTCTCCCCCTGCCTCTCTCTCTCTCTCTCTCTCTCTCTCTCTCTCTCTCTTTGACTCTCGCTATCATTATTTCTCTCTCATAAATGCAACTCTGTTACGGATAATGAACGTTTTTTGTTTTCCGAAAAGATGAGCAATTGTCTTGTGAACACATGACGTTATATAGAGCAATTGTCTTGGCAACACATGACGTTATGTAGAGCAATTGTCTTGGCAACATTTGACGTTATATAGAACAATTGTCTTGGCAACACATGACGTTATATAGAGCAATTGTCTTGGCCACACATGTCTTTATATAGAGCAATTGTCTTGGCAATACATGACGTTATGTAGAGCAATTGTCTTGGCAACACATGACGTTATATAGAGCAATTGTCTTGGCAACACATGACGCTATATAGAGCAATTGTCTTGGCAACACATGACGTTATATAGAGCAATTGTCTTGGCAACACATGACGCTATATAGGGCAATTTTCTTGGCAACACATAGCGTGACAAAGAACACAATAACTTGTCATACGGTAGTTTCAGATATAAAACTAGTTATCATACAAATACAAATCAAACATCTATTTAATAATTTACTTCATATCGCCAATCCAACACACGTACCAAACATCTATTGCTATATCAATGAACAAGCTACTGGAGTTATCTTGGCCTTGCCCGGCGCTGGAACGTAAATATCTTACATTTGCGTGTAATATTAATTTAACGAAATGCATAAACAAGATATTCATTTACACCCAGTGATAATGAATGAAGTGGAATTAAAAATGACTGCGAAATTTAACTTTAAAAAAAAAATATAAAAACCAAGATGAACGCAAGCCATTGTACAGGCAGGGAGAGGTTACACAGTGAAGATGGGGGAGGGGGAGCTAACCTATATAATATTGCTGTCAGATACGTTCCAGGTGGAGTCGGGGGTGGAAGTTTACTTCTGTTTCCTTTTTTTTTTTTTTAAGAAAAGTACGTTCTAGAAGCTCAGGGGGTAGGGGAGGGGGGGGAAGAGGGTATCTTGGTAGATAGATGGGTGTGAATGATGCTCCGGGGGTGGAAGAGGGGGTGGAAGATAGATATCTAGAAGCTGCGTGAATCACCTGCACTTGCCTATATATGGGTCCTATATATATATATATATACACCTTCATTGTTCTATATATTAGCACCGAGTGTTCTGTTCAATCGAGAGCACCATACTCGGCACCAGGATTATGTTATCGGAAAATTCTATTTCACGATTCTACCGACTATCTCTAGGAAAGAAAAAAAAATAACCTCAGAATGAATCCTTGAAAAAAAAAACAGTTTCGAATTATTATTATTTTTCTGCGGGGGTTAGGATGAAAAAGGAAGGGGAATAACTCTTAACATAAATGCGCATTATCGCAATTATCTCCCGCTGTTGCTTTTATTTTTCAGCAAAGGGCGAGGTTGGCGTAATCAGTCTATTGCCGGTTTCATTGGAGGATTTACAGTACTTAATAAATAATTATTTCTAAGATATTACGTTTTTACTTCATTTCTTTTTTTTTCTTTTCAAGTACGGAATTTACCACCAGCTGTTTTATTATAATTTTACAAAAAATTTCGCTCTAAAAATGGAAAAGCGAAAGGAATGTCAATGACGCTATACTATGTAGACGTGTAAACAATCCAGTAATTAAATGACGCTGTTTCTTTGTTGTTGTTGTTTTTTTTATTCAAACAATATCGTATGTAGATCCTGTTTATTATGTATATACTGCTTGGCCCAGTCTGATAATTTTTTGTTGATAAGCTGGACGAGATATATATTTTTGGTACTTTTTCTGCATTGGACTGTTCGTATGTTAAATAACGCAAAAAGGTGGAAAGGGCGTTAGGTGGAATGGGCAGTAGGTGGAAGGGCAGTTTGTTTTCTTATTATTCTTCTTAACAACACCACCCGACCTTCTTTTGTGGGGGATGGGAGGGGGCAATGGAGGGTCCTATTCTATTCTCCTCCTAAGCTACGATTGGAGATTTCCCATCTCTTAGAGGTGGAGATGTTGAAGCTACAGTCAGTCCCCTCACCACAGTAATGAGCCTCGTCTAACTTTGGTATTGGTGGGTGTGGGCAGGGGCGCCGAAAGCCAACAAGGGCCACAGGGCAGAACATCATTGCGGGCCCCTGAATAAACAATGAGTCATAAAAAAATTGACATGGTCGGGGCGGCCGGGCCCCCTTACAGATGCGAGCCCCTGGCATTGACCCCCTGACCCCCCCTCTCGGCGTGCCTGGGTGTGGGGGGGGGGGGGAGAGATCCACAATTTTAGAGACCCTGGGGGTCGTATTTAAAGAAAACAAATACTTTTGTTGTTGTTTTCTTTTCGGGTCACAGATAAAAAATAAATATAGCTGATGAGAAAAACATTTCCGTATACTTCATTACTACGATTATCTAGATGGGCGCATTCAAACATGTTCTGGGACAGATGCTGTCCGCGGATCTATGGCTGGGCACACCCTGGCTTACCATAATTACCAAAATGTATATTTTATATGACGAGAGAGAAAGAGAGAGAGAGGGAGATGTGAAATTTGTTTATTTCTTAAAACAAATAGCTTTCCCTGTATAGCTAAATCAGGGGTGGGCACACCTTTACCCTTTCAAGGTCTCTGGGGGTGCAGGTGCTAGAGAAAAATTACGTTTATTCGTATTTTAAAATCTGTTTTGAGACCTTCGTGGGGCCCCTTTAGGTTCGTGTGGGCCCTAGGCACAGTGTCTATTTGATACGACGATTCCCCCCCCCCCAAAGAAATTTAATCTTTGCTCCAATATTTTTTTGACAAATGAAAGTCTGTATTTTCTAAAAACTCTCACGGGATTGTTAGTTTTACGAGAACAATGAATCGCTGAATAATTTTCTCTTTTTTTTTCCACATTTTTTTTGGGACCGATTAACCGGCAGCAGATTGAAATAATTGCATGTTTCATTTAATTGTGACACCCCCACACCTGCTGTTGGGTTCACTAACGAGATGTCTGGTAAAGGAAGGGGATTTCATGAAAGCCTGTACCTAACGGTTTCAACTCAGTCCCTTATAACAAAACGTCACTTCGAATCATCTTCTGCTTCCCGACTAAACAAGGTCAAACATGACGCCTTCTGCTTCGCCGGGTTCAAGGACGAACTCATTATCACAAATCGTTCGGCACTGCTCGACTGAAAGAGTGAGAGATTTGAATCAGGAGTGAATCGTGAGCATTTCGGTTTTTTTTTTTTATTTAGTGAGATGTTTGAAGGGACGAGGGGGAGGGGATAGGATGGACAGACTGACAGATGAATAGAATAGATCTGATGGGATTCTATCGACCAGAGCTCGCGAGCTAGCCGGGGCTAATCTAAAATCATGAAAGAACAATTTAGGAGTTTTAAACAGAGAGAGAAAAAAGAAGGTAAAGAGAAGATGTTTTGTTCGTCCGGCTAGAATAGGTGTTCTCAAAGTGTGGGTCCGGCTAGAAAGGGTGTTCTCAAAGTGTGGGTCCGGCTAGAAAGGGTGTTCTTAAAGTGTGGGTCCGGCTAGAATAGGTGTTCTCAAAGTGTCGGTCCGGCTAGAAAGGGTGTTCTTAAAGTGTGGGTCCGGCTAGAATAGGTGTTCTCAAAGTGTCGGTCCGGCTAGAAAGGGTGTTCTTAAAGTGTGGTCCGGCTAGAATAGGTGTTCTCAAAGTGTGGGTCCAGCTAGAATAGGTGTTCTCAAAGTGTGGGTCCAGCTAGAATAGGTGTTCTCAAAGTGTGAGTCCAGCTAGAATAGGTGTTCTCAAAGTGTGGGTCCGGCTAGAATAGGTGTTCTCAAAGTGTGGGTCCGGCTAGAAAGGGTGTTCTCAAAGTGTGGGTCCAGCTAGAATAGGTGTTCTCAAAGTGTGGGTCCAGCTAGAATAGGTGTTCTCAAAGTGTGGGTCCGGCTAGAATAGGTGTTCTCAAAGTGTGGGTCCGGCTAGAAAGGGTGTTCTCAAAGTGTGGGTCCAGCTAGAATAGGTGTTCTCAAAGTGTGGGTCCAGCTAGAATAGGTGTTCTCAAAGTGTGGGTCCAGCTAGAATAGGAGTTCTCAAAGTGTGGGTCCGGCTAGAAAGGGTGTTCTCAAAGTGTGGGTCCGGCTAGAAAGGGTGTTCTCAAAGTGTGGGTCCGGCTAGAAAGGGTGTTCTTAAAGTGTGGGTCCGGCTAGAATAGGTGTTCTCAAAGTGTCGGTCCAGCTAGAAAAGTGTTCTCAAAGTGTGGGTCCAGCTAGAATAGGTGTTCTCAAAGTGTGGGTCCAGCTAGAATAGGTGTTCTCAAAGTGTGGGTCCAACTGATTTAAAGTGGTTCGCAAAAAAAAAATTATTTTACGTACAAGAATAAATAAAATTAGCTCTCCTTCTATCATCTTTTTTATTTTATTTATTTACTGGTGGGCCGCAAAAACCGAAGGACTTTTTGTGGGTCTCGAATCGCAAAACTTTAACCCAGACTTAATTTAGGTCCAGACATTATTTAGGCCCAGATTTTATTTAGGCCTAGACATTATTTAGGCCCAGACATTATTTAGGCCCAGACATTATTTAGGCCCATACTTAATTTTGGCCCAGGCCTATGCATAATTGTTTTCACTCTCTGTCTCTTCAATTTTTAGAACTATGGCGCCGAATGCGGCTCTGCTTTAACTCTAGTGTGGCTCACATTGAATATATTATGTCTCATTATTTCAATAATGTTTCCACTTGTTAAACTCGCTATGGTATGTCTCAATATACAGTTTTTATTACCCTAATATAAACTAAATTCTGGCTCTCTGTGACCTCATTTGTTGGTTTAGGGTTACGATTTGTTTATTGTTATCTTCTTATCAATACTTTTTTGTCTTTTTACTGTGTAAAAGTGCTGAAGATGTATACGAAATATAGGCATGTACATTTCAAAACAGAAACTAAGATAATCAATGAAAAAATACTTAGCTTACAAAACAAACGAAATGACCTTACAAGTAAATTTTGGGATTTAATTTTTATTTTTATTCAGGTGTTCTTAATTACGTCACATATTTCACGGTATTCTCTTATTGACGTAAAAAAAATTCACGTTTTGTTGTTGAATTTGTGTTCCATTTTGTATAGTAATTTGCATAGGTGATAGGTCACAGAGTTTACGACATTTTCGGTTTGTAGAGTGTGAGGGACCGGTCACAGATTAGATTGCTGTTAAAGCCCCTGTATGATTGTGATGTGTGTATAGTGTGAGGGATCGTTCATAGATTAGATTGCTTTTAAAGCCCCTGTATGATTGTGATGTTTGTCTCCTGATCCTTTCAAACCTCTAATGGTCGAGGGATGCCGGTGATGTTATCCCAAGTCACTCTCGTTGTATTAGTTTAACTTTGCCCATTGAGTTTAAAGCTTTACCCAAATAATATTAAGTTGTGTCCATTTTGGGTCATTTAGCCCGCCTTGCCTGACCCTTGTGTACAGTATACGTAATGCATTCTGACGTTACAGTTTCACATATAGAATATGGAGCTAATAAAATATAAGCTGTAGTAAATGTAGTACTACGTTATGCAACATATGTTCTCAAAAAGAATACCCATATAGGTCTAACAAGTAACAGCTTGAGCCTTATACAATCCAGTGTTGCAAGATTGGCGCATTTCCCGCCAGTTTGGGCTGGAGTAGGCTATTCGCACATCGGCGGGAGTTTTAGCTTATTGGCGAGTTGTATATGAAGTAAATTTTTTTTTAAAATAAACAGCGTTAAATATGAAAGTAAATGTTGATATTTGTTTTAAAGGTTACTAATCTGGCGGATTTTTGGCGGATTTCCTTCCGAGTTTCGCTGGTTTACGTCAAATATCTGGCCTAACTGCCTTACGGATGGCGCCAAAACTTGTTATAATAACGTGTATTCATTTGTGATGCAAAACAAATTTTAATGCCGGCTGTGCACAATGTTCCGCATCTATTTTAAATGTAGCCATATGGTAGGAGCAGTTTCCATTTGTATACACAGGGGGAGACAAATAGGGATGGTTGATATGGAAATCACTTTTTTGTTTTCCACATGAGGGCCACATGGAGAAATGAGGCCGTGCATCTCTTGAGTTATTTCTACACACATCACGACTTTTTATCTTAGTGAACGCTTGGTTCGGTGTAAAGCAATGAATCTCTCGCCGTAAAAAAAGAAAAGGAAAGAGAAAAGACTGGCTGTCTTGATTGACAGATTCTTCCTTACACTATTCTACCTTACATTATTTTACCTTACACTATTTTAAATTTACACAATTCTAGCTTACACTATTCTTCCTTACACTATTTTACATTCACTCTACGTTAACTTACACTATTCTACCTTACACTATTTTACATTCACTCTACGTTAACTTACACTATTCTACCCTACACTATTTTACATTTGCACCACGTTACATTACACAATTCTACCTTACACTATTTTACATTCACCCTACGTTAACTTACACTATTCTACCCTACACTATTTTACATTTGCACCACGTTACATTACACAATGCTACCTTACACTATTTTACATTCACACTATTTTGCCTTACAGTATTTTACATTTGCACTATTTATTCTCAATCATTTTCTTACATCATTTTATGTACTTCGTGCTTAGCTAGAGTACTCAGTACGTTAATGTAGTAAAAATAGTTACCAACATCAAAATAAAACAAACGTAAACATTTTTGACTAGAGAACTGATATCATATGTCGATCGATCACTTGCCTATAAATGTGTTGTTGTTGTTGTTGTTATTTTTCGGAAAAGACGGAAGTGGCGTTCGTTGTCATGGTGTGGATGTCATGGCCGCTGAAGCCAGAGTTCAATATCTCTATGACATTTTGTTGACGTAGAGCTTAAAGATTGCCTAAAGAATTTTTTTTAAGTGGATTTTTTTTTCCCGTACATTTAAACTTTTTTTTTAAAAATATAAAACTTGAACTTGGTTTTTTACATGAAACGTGTATTTATAGATAATGAGTAGATTCAACTCATTAAAACCAAAATAAAAAGAAGTACTGTCACGTTTGGTTTTAAGTTACTTCTAACTGTGAAACAAGGAACACATCACAGATTATATGATATCTAATATGTGGTAAACATACTCTTTACATAGACTGGAGCTGAAAATTTAATTTGTTTTAGTAATATCGTAAATCCCGATTTTTTTAAATATATGTAATAGCTTGCAGATAAGTTATGCATGCCAATGTAATTTAAATTTTTGCACAAACATTCCGTTTTAGGGCTTATAAAATCGAAACGAGCAATCTAATAGTGTGTGAGTGTGTGTGTGTGTGTGTGTGTGTGTGTGTGTGTGCCTGTGAGAGAGAGACAGACAGAGAGAGGCAGAGAGAGAGAAACGAGTTGTCTTTTATTCCATCATAACGCTTTCCTTGGACTCTTCCCAAAGTTTCGCTTTGTTTCGCTTTGTTCTATTTCAATACAATTATTTCCAACAGAATGATTCCACCCAATTCAATTTCAACGCATATAAAAATGCACGGATAATTGTACAATATCTGTATTGAAAGTCATAACTCCAGAATATTGTGAAATTGATTTAAAACGCTTGACATAATAAAAAGTGGAAATGTCCAAACAAAATCGAATGGAGTGGAAATATCAAACACTGTCGGGAATGTTACAAAATAAAAGAGAGCTATGTCAAAGTTTAAAAAATAAAATGTTTTCAAAAACAACAATAGAATCTCTTCGTTGTCATGTGAAGTTCAGGCACAAATCTCTCATTGCTTTCTTTATTCTCTTTCACTAAGCCAGGTCAATGACCTTTGTCATTTGTACATTGTGTGTTGAAACTTGGGGAGAAAAGAAACAGAATAATGTTGATTCGTGTCGTCATGTGACATTTTCATGGTAACAGATCAGTACAGCTTAACGTTATAATAACACCGTAACTTTATAGTAGCGCTGTAACTTTATAGTAACATTATTTTATAGCGACATTAGCTAATTCACTTTTAAGAAGAAGGTAAGAAGCGTTCTAAGCAGTACGCAGCAGTATGAGGCACATGGTGCTGTTTCGTCCCCCCCCCCCTTTCAATTTTTTTTTTTTACTTTATTTAAAAAGTGCGTCATTTCTCTCCCATCGACCTCATGCGTGGCCACCCCTGTCAGATACCCTACCAAATCGTTCCTATCATGGGGCCCCCTATCATATACCCTACCAAATCGTTCCTATCACGGGGCCCCCTGTCATATATCCTACCAAATCGTTCCTATCACGGGGCCCCCTGTCAGATACCCTACCAAATCGTTCCTATCACGGGGCCCCCTGTCATATATCCTACCAAATCGTTCCTATCACGGGGCCCCCTGTCAGATACCCTACCAAATCGTTCCTATCACGGGGCCCCCTGTCATATACTCTACCAAATCGTTCCTATCACGAGGCCCCCTGTCATATACCCTACCAAATCGTTCCTATCACGGGCCCCCCTTTCATATACCCTACCAAATCGCTCATATCACGGGGCCACCTCAGAAACGAGGTCATAGGCCGTTGTTCCATTCGGTACCCCCCAATGGCGTTACTGTTAATAGTAACGTATTTTTAATTATATAATAGCTATATAGCCGCATTGATTGAACTTTAAACTATGCCCTATTGACACTATAGTTCTTGTATAGAATTACTAGCACTCAGCACATTTTTCTCTGTTCGTGATTGTTTTACATTTATCCCAGCATTCCTCTCCTTTACGCGTAGCTTTTCTGCCGGTTGTTATTTTCTTCTCATGAACTCGCTGGTTCTATGTCGTAATTATCACCTGGCAGGGCATGAAGGGCAGCAGACATCCCTTCCACCTGCCCAACATTAAAATTAATCGAATGTGTTGATGGAGAAACTTACACGTAAATTGTAAATCATTTGTTTGTTATGTTTCTTTTTATTGTCATTACATTCGCGTGTCACGTCGACCAAAACGTCAAAGTCAGCGCGTGTAATGCTCTTATAAAATGTCAATCTCCCCCAAATGTCAACCTTACCTAATTGTCTCACAGAATGCAGAAAAAAAAAGAGATAATTAACAAATGTGCCATGAAGTCAGCACTCATTAAATGCGCTCTAGGTTTTTTTTTATCTTGTTTTTTAAACGGGCATCGTCAACAAAAGGGTTTTCATTATTAAGTCGTACTAGACGTACCCTGGGAAACCTTTGCATAGAGTTATATCCCCTTTGGTTTGATCGGTAGGCTGGGAATTTATTTTTGGTTTGGGGCAGATGCGATTGTTTCATGATTTTATTACAATTTAAAGTTGCAATATGGTGTAGACATACAAAAAAAATTAATGGAAGTATTTCACATTTTGGCCTTTGGGTTTCATGTCTGAAAACCGCAGAAACTATTCAAAACTGTAAATTTAAAAATATATATATACATTGTATTTATCGAATCGAGACGCGGGCAAGACGCCGTTTTGAATTTTTGTTTTTCACTTTCGATTTAACGCAGATGCAAGACCGCTATTATTTATGACGTATTTTTATGAAAACTTTAACAAAACAGATTTCATGTTTTCCAGGTAGAAGTCTCAGTTACAACTTTATGAAATCATAACCCATTCCTACTACGACCTGTAGTTGTAGGGTGAACGCTGTTACTTTGTTCAAAACAATTGTATTTGTGTAAGTGTATGTGTATGTTTAAAGTTTGAAATTGTTATTTAATCTATCAATGAGAGAATTTATTTGTGTTATGTGCGTATGTAATAAAAAGCATGGTATTCTTGTGTGTGTATTAGTATGGTCATGGCCGTTTTTATGGCTAGGAAAACAAGGATGCTGCCTAGAGCTCCTTCCAGCAATAATTCATATTAAATCTAATACTAATACGACCCCAGAAATCTAACCTATGTCCTCCAAAATTCCTAAGATCGGGCTCTGTACTTGAGTGTCTTAGTGCTCATTGTAAATGCGTGTGTGTATGTTTGTATTTGTGCTGAGTGTTTGGTGAGTGTATCGCCGTATCGCTTTACTCTTACTATAGATTGAGTATTCAAATTAGGGCTGTACCGGAATCCGATTCCGGTTCCTGTTAAGCCGGATTCCGGCAGTTTTAATAAATCCGGTTCCGATTCCGGTTCCTGTTAAAATGTGCCGGATTTAAGCCGGATTTCTTTGTTTTTGAAATTTGTAAGATATTTTTTAGCGCAACATAATTTTGAAATAATTAGGGCTATACAATTAAATTAAAACAATAACTTCCTTTGCTTTTTTAAAACTACAATAACGTCGATCGCTTTTAGTTTTAAATGTAAGTATAAATATATTAAAAAGGAAGATTTGAATCGTATTTAGTCTAGTAATACAACACCTTATCTTCAGCTACTTTTGATTCCGTGTTTTCTATGAACTATATTTTGCTATCAAAGTTTAACTTCTTTAAAGAGCAGACAACGATCTATTTTTGGGTGTTTACAGTTTAAAAATAGTTCAATAATTTATTTTTCTGCAATTTTTAGAGCATTTTCGAAAAAAAAATGCTCTATTGTCCCCGTTTTGTCTGTCTGTCTGTCATCACCCTAGATCTCAACAACCATAAGTCCTAGACCCATGATGTATATATCATTTTGTAGGTCTTGGCCTGCCATATGTACATCAAAAGTTCATTTCGCGATAGGACCTCTGAGGGCCGGGCTTCAGGGCTCCTAAGAGGCTTATATATTATATATATGGCCCCATTCTACACCTTGTACGTTCAATAACCCATTCATTTGGTGCGAAATACTGCAGCACGTAGTTTCACCAAGATTTATTAAGAAACTCATCAAATGAAATAGTAAGCTTGTGTTCTGAGTTTAATTGAAAGTATCAGAGCTATGCAACAATTGACGGAGTTTTCGGACGATTAAATGACTACAATTTCGAATGTTTTCAATTATGAGTCCTATTTCAGTAACCACAAACCACTTGTAGTTAGATTTAAGAGAAAATATTTTTTTTTCAAATATAAAGAAACGTCTTTATAATATTTTTTTTACAGATATATGCATTACACAATTGAATTTATAAACATTTCCAAAATTTACAAATATTTACTGAAAGCTAACAAACGTACTGATACATAACACGAAAATGCGCTAACACGTCCTGTGTCCAGAATGGAACAGGCTTAATTGCTTGTTTTTTTAATTTAGTGGATTTTGTCACGATTTGGATACAATTCCTCGCATATTTAGATAAATAACTTGAAGAAACATTTTTAATTGAACATTAAAGTGATATTGATTTAGATTTGAAAGGAATTTAAATTGCTTTTTATGGGAAATAGTCAGATAATGATTTAAAGGAAAGTATGAATGGAATAACACGGTTCGGTGGCGTCACTATGGAAAACTGAAGAAAAATGAACTATCGGGTGGTGCCACAGTATATATATATATATATATATATATATATATATATATATTTAGAATTCTTTTATTAATAAATGTTTATTATACTTTCTAAGATATGTTACCCATTTCTTTGTTTGATTGTAGTAGAAACCAAGTTAAATTAGGTACAACTTTATTAAAATAAATTTTTAAAACAAAGAACCTGTTATTTTGACAGACTAATCTTTCTTAACTCAAGATTGGGGAGGGGGTTTTAGTCACATTCTTCAAAATCTAAATGGTTAATACTGTTTTTGCTATCTAGAACTTAAAAACTAAATTTTTATTCTATTTTTCATTAGTATATCTTTTTCATGTTAGGCGAGAACTTACTACTTCGTTCGGAAGAGTTACTATTTAATTTGATAAAATCCGGTTCCTGTTCCGATTCCGCCAGGATTCAAATTTTAAATCCGATTCCGGTCCCGATTCCTGCAGGATCTAAAAATTACAATCCGGTACAGCCCTAATTCAAATAGTTTATATATTTGGCAGACTGCCGCTGGTTTTATTTTTTCTTGTAAGCGGGCCATGAAGATCAAATATTTTTAGTTTATGAGATGAATGTCTTTGTTTACGTCACTGCGGCAAATTTAGTGGGGAGAGTAAAATGTCGCTGGAGCGAAAGACGGATTGGGTGAATTTTATTTTTTTTATAAATATACTGTACACAATTATATACTGTATTCGATTATTTTGAGAAGAAGCGATAAAGTCAAAATCCAATATTTATTTGTCTAGTTTTAAATATGCGGAAAGTTGGATTTAATAAAAGATTAATGTCAATTTAACATGGCGGAAATTTAATGCAGTAATTAATAACTCAATGTCAACTGGGCACAATTTGTCACGAATTGTAGTCGATAATACACAAGATGGTAGTCGATAATACACAAGATGGTAGTCGATAATACACAAGATGGTAGTGGATAATACACAAGATGGCAGTCGATAATACACAAGTCGGTAGTCGATAATACACAAGATGGTAGTCTATAATACACAAGATGGTAGTAAACCAAACAAGTGGCCGCTTCTATAAACTTTTAGCGCTATAAAAATAATGTATCTGTTGCTGCCGTTGGTAAGGACCATTCCATAACTTAAATAAATGATTTACAATTGGTAGATAATAGTCACGTTTCAGCTGTGGGTGTGTCAGCTGGGGGGGGGTGCAGCAGTTTGCGGAAGGGCGGGGGAGGGGGGCTATGGGCGAATTATCGATATAGCGGGCCTAGAATTTAGTTACACCAAGGTGACGAAAAAAAATCTCCAAACGCGGGGCTTACACTCAGGCGTGTGGGCCAGGTGGAGGTGGGAGGGTGGGGGGGGGTCCCTAATCGCCAACCCCCCAAAAGTTCACCAATTGTGGTCAATAATTGCATGCTGTGTATGTATTGGTAAAAGAATGCAATGAGTCAATATATAGCGAGAGAATGTCCATTCATCAATGAATGAGCCAATGTAGCTGTCTCTGAAAATCATAGCAAGTCTGTAAGTAAGCTAGTGTGTGTGTGTGTGTGTGTGTGTGTGTGTG
The DNA here is from genome assembly GCA_021962125.1 of Bulinus truncatus. Lineage (NCBI taxonomy): Eukaryota > Metazoa > Mollusca > Gastropoda > Planorbidae > Bulinus > Bulinus truncatus. The sequence continues at coordinate 843,522 of JAGDYQ010000149.1, read as the reverse complement.
AGTGTGTGTGTGTGTGTGTGTGTGTGTGTGTGTGTGTGTGTGTGCTAATAACGTAACCTCTAACAAATATATTTATTTATGTTTATCACACCAAACCGAGCTAACGAAATAAAACAAACGCTATAATAAATTAATCATAAAGAACATGACGTCATACTGATCATAACGTCTTAACTAGATTCAGTTCAAGCGCGAGCTGGAATCGTATTAGATGACATAATTCAAAATGGGCCAAACTGGCAAGTCGATTCAGTTCGTCTTGATTAGTCCTGGCTAATGGAGACGGCGGGGGTAAAAAAAAAAAAGGTCAACCTGGGGACATACCGGCCAGTCACGTGATCGGTCAAATCAACTGGACTGAGATAGATGTTCGTGTGTAGCTGATAGCGTGCAGTCACTGCGGGGCATCGGCCCAGACTTTGATTTGTTTTCATTTTTTTTCGTCTCAACGATATGGAATCTTGCCATGTTACTGTTTCTTGCTGAACCTCTCGTCTGATTGGGTACGTCAGCTGTGAAAAAAAACTATGTCGCCCCCCCCCCACCCATCCCCAAATTTCCACATTTTTCTTTGTTCCCCATAATTTGGATAAGAATCTTTAGAATCAAAGCTGTGTCACGTGTTGGGACGTAGCTGTGCCACATGTTAGAACGTAGCTGTGTCACATGTTGGGACGTAGCTGTGTCACATGTTAGGACGTAGCTGTGTCACATGTTGGGACGTAGCTGTGTCACATGTTGGGACGTAGCTGTGTCACATGTTGGGACGTAGCTGTGTCACATGTAGCAACGTAGCTGTGTCACATGTTAGGACGTAGCTGTGTCACATGTTGGGACGTAGCTGTGTCACATGTTGGGGCGTAGCTGTGTCACATGTAGCAACGTAGCTGTGTCACATGTTAGATTGTAAATGTGTCACACGTCTGGCATATATAATGTTTTGTTGTGAATATTTAACAAGCCAACAATACATAAGTCTATCTGGTGGCCCTCCTTATGTACTGGGCCCCAAATGTTGAGCATCTGGCCCAATTAGCAAGGCCATCCTTGCCTGTAACATTTGAAACTGTAAGTGGATTACGTGTAAGAGACGGACCTGGTCTGTTGGTAATATCTAATCCTTTTGGACTAGCCTGGATGAAACACAGAGTACTCACACTTTCGGGTACTGTTGACATCTAGACCTGACATCCGAGAAATGTCCAATAATATCCGGTGTTCATCATTGTTGTTGTTGTTTTTATTTATCCCATATCAAAATCCCAGCTCCATTGATGTTTTGTTAATTTATCAATGATAATAAAAACGTTGTGTCAACACATGAACACATCTACTAGGTAAAAGATTTTGCCTAGTCAACGGAATACTGCTTCAAACCTTAATTTCATAACATGTCCTATACTAATCCTATACTAGTTCTATATTAGTGGATATTTAAAGATTGATGACTAATACATTTGAAATATTGCTTTTATGGATTTCATCATTTTTTAAATCCATCTATCGTGTAAATAATGAATTTCCGATTTGAGTTTTGAAGTAATTCAAACTAACACTCCATTGCATAATTAGTCAACATGTAACAGATTAAGAGTTATAGATAGATAGATAGATAGATAGATAGATAGATAGATAGATAGATAGATAGATAGATAGATAGATAGATAGATAGATAGATAGATAGATAGATAGATAGATAGATAGATAGATAGATAGATAGATAGATAGATAGATAGATAGATAGATAGATAGATAGATAGATAGATAGATAGATAGATAGATAGATAGATAGATAGATAGATAGATAGATAGATAGATAGATAGATAGATAGATAGATAGATAGATAGATAGATAGATAGATAGATAGATAGATAGATAGATAGATAGATAGACAGACAGACAGACAGACAGACAGTCTGGCGGATGGAAAGACAGACAGACAGAAAATTTTACCTTTGAATAAAAATGCCAATATTTTGATAATAAACATCAACACTATGCTTCGAGACATTTTTACCTTCAACTGATTTTTTCAACGTATTTATATTGTGTGTGTGTGTGTGTGGAGGGAGCGGGGGGTGGGGGGAAGGGCAACGTACGTTTCTCCATCCCTCCGCAGCAAAGGTAAATAAATCAACACATTAAGGTAACAAACCCGACAGATTTTGTTCTGTTCTGGCAATGGTCCTTGATCTCATTAATTTTAATTTTTTTTTTATTTGTTTAATTTCTCATATGTCTCGCGGCTTTGTCTAAACAATCTGGAAGGTGAAATAATAATTAAACGAAAAGAAAGGTAAAGGGAAAAAAATAGACAATGAAACCGAATCATTTTGATTGGTAAATGTAGACGCCCATCAAATATAATTACGGACTTCTTATTCTTTTTTTTTTTTGGCTTTTAATATACGTCACAACGAAATTGCTTGCCACTTGGCAGTAATAGAGTTAGACGATTTTTTGTTTAAATATCGAAAAGGTTACTTTTTTTTTCTTTTTCAAACCAAAATACATAATTTAAATATATCTATGATAATTTGGGAGATAATTAATTATAATTGTTTCATTTATAATAATTTGTCAGATTGGACCAGCTACAAATAATTCAGTCAAACATAGTTCTGATTTTTTTTAATTCTTTAAAGAAACAGTCGTAAATATAATCACAATAACCATTGTTCTTTAAAAAAATTAAATGTTTATTTTTATTGCGAGCTGAATAACATTTTAATCAGTTTTGAATAATTATATCCAGTTAATTTAAATATCGCGATTCGACCTTTTTTTAAAACTCACATTTAAAACAGCAGCACTGTGACAGTACTACAGTAGTACTTGGTGTCATCTCACAATTAAAACAGCAGCACTGTGACAGTACTACAGTAGTACTTGGTGTCATCTCACATTTAAAACAGCAGCACTGTAACAGTACTACAGTAGTCCTTGGTGTCATCTCACATTTAAAACAGCAGCACTGTGACAGTACTACAGTAGTACTTGGTGTCATCTCACATTTAAAACAGCAGCACTGTGACAGTACTACAGTAGTACTTGGTGTCATCTCACATTTAAAACAGCAGCACTGTGACAGTACTACAGTAGTACTTGGTGTCATCTCACATTTAAAACAGCAGCACTGTGACAGTACTACAGTAGTACTTGGTGTCATCTCACACTGTAATGGGCACTGTCCATGACAGGTTACCCTATTGGACACAGAGTCCAGTGTGACTAGCCTAGTGCAGGGAAACACTGCGAACTTCACACTCTGAACAGAAAGTTGGCTGCTACGGTGACAAGTTTCGTGTCGTGTCCCTTGTAGACACCACTCGTCGTTGTGTGAAACTGGCAGCGGTAATTCAGTCAGAAAATTTAAATCTCAAGATTTTTTTTTATCACAGGCATGTCCTTTAAGAAAAAAAATGATTTAAAAGATAACTATATTTTAAAGCGCAACGCTGTTTATATATATATATATATATATATATATATATATATATATATATATATATATATAAGTCTCGTTCTATTTACAACTATCATTGTAGTGTTAAATGTGTGTAGCCTATTTCAGAAATTTGAGATTAGCAATAAAACGTCTAAGATAAAGTTCTTTTGGTCAATTGAATCCGATTTCCTGATATATAATTCTAATAGTTCTGTCGGTATGAGAACTTCATGTATATAGAATCGAAATAAAACGTAGAAGAGGAAGTCCTTTGATCACATGCAAATGATACCTACAGTAGGCCTATTTGTAGGCTGTTATAGGTCATAGTCAAAGGCGTATCTATGAGAAGAGATGGGGTCCGTCCAAGAACGGCACTTTTTTTAGCTACCATCTAGGGGCGGTATTTTCAACACTTTAGTATTTTTTTAGCATGAGAATGGGGGGGGGGGCGTGCTCAGAGTCCGTCCCGGGCACCAATAATTCTAGTTACGCCATTAGTATAAAATGCCACTGGTATAAAATGCCATTAGTATGAAATGACAGTGGTATGAAATGTCACTGGTATGAAATGTCACTGGTATGAAATGTCACTGGTATGAAATGCCACTGGTATGAAATGACAGTGGTATGAAATGTCACTGGTATGAAATGCCACTTGTATGAAATGTCACTGGTATGAAATGCCACTGGTATAAAATGCCACTGGTATAAAATGCCATTGGTATGAAATGACAGTGGTATGAAATGCCACTGGTATAAAATGCCATTGGTATGAAATGACAGTGGTATGAAATGTCACTGGTATGAAATGACACTTGTATGAAATGTCACTGGTATGAAATGTCACTGGTATGAAATGCCACTGGTATAAAATGCCACTGGTATAAAATGC
>JAGDYQ010000149.1:678903-838678 GCA_021962125.1 Bulinus truncatus | reverse complement strand
AATCTACTCGTTCATTTACTTGTTCATCTACCTGTTAATCAACTTGTTCATCTACGTTCTCATCTACCTGTTCATATACTTAATCATCTACCTGCCCATCTACTTGTTCATCTACCTGTACATCTACTTGTTTATCTGTCTGTCTGTCTGTCTGTCTATCTGTTTGTCTGTCTGTCTGTCTGTCTATATATCTATCTAACAAACGTTCTTTGAATGTATTTACCTACTACTACATAATATCATAAAATTATAACGCTTGATTCAACAAATCCCACAGGTTCCCACTGTCGATGTCTGACGATTAAAGAATCTTGGCCTCTTTTGATGTCGCCAAGGTAATTAGACTTTCATCCGGAATATGTTGGAAGATGCAACGCAGCACATTCCAACATCAAATGATTTTTTTGAGACATTAAAGAACAACTACATGTTGGAAAAAGATAAAGGTTGTTCATGTAGTGCTCAAGTTGTAAAGATGGTGTCTCATTGGTGACTCAGTTTATGTGATATATATATATATATATAGTTATATATAGTTATATATAGTTATATTTAGTTCTATATAGTTCTATATCGTTCTATATAGTTATATATAGTTATATATAGTTATATTTAGTTATATATAGTTATATATATAAAGGCAGGCCTTAGGCTGATTCGACCCATTGCCCCTAATTGAGCCCCGCGCCTTGTAGGGGCCCCGCAATTTGCAATTTGCATTAATGGTAATAGTTGTTATAATTAAAAAAAAACTAGAAAGGGGCCTCGCAAGCATCCGTTAAAATGGACCCCGTAATTCGTAAGACCGGCACTGTATATATGGTGGCTGCATTGTCTTAAGTCTACGGTCGTCCTGCCATCATCCTTTTCGTCCTTTTGTCAAACACAGAAATCTAATAAAAAAAAAAGACTTGTCAAGAAAAATAACTGGAGTATTTTTTCTCTTTCTAATTTTCGTACTATTTACTCCCTTATTATTTGGACATTTTTAGAATTTCACACCTATTTATTCTAACGCTAAGTACCTATGTCCGCAAAACAATATTTTTCCATTTATTTAATACAAGGACATCCCCGAGATCGGAACACGAAGAAATATATGTATATTAGGGTGGGGCAAAAACTGACAAATTTTGGAGTTAAGGTCTCAGACAAACAAAAATCAGTGACCCATATAAAAGTAAAAGCGTAGACACAAACAGTTTTATTATCTGTATAACCGTTTTCAACTCTGTCTTTAAAAAAAAACGCAATTAAATGTATTCTGAAAATATAACGCTGCTGAACAGAGTGAATTATTAACAATGTTAATGGTTCTTAAAATCAAAGTTATTTGCAACAGTACGGCAGTTCAAATGTGAAATTAGTGCAGAAAGTATGCCTTTGTTTCTATTGTTGGCACGTCCGATCTTGATTTCTTCCTTTGAATAATAGCACCATCGCGTCTATCATGTCCGTATACTTTGCCACAAACTGCTGTGACATCCTTGATGTTTCTTTCAACATCTTGCGAATGGCATGGAAAGTGAGGTAGAATCACCTGGCCGTAACTGGCAATATCTTCGGCAGTGATGTCCTGCAGCAGTGGAGGTGAATCAAACTCGACCAGTTCCCAGTTAACCATGCTAATGTACGACTCAGCTGAAAAGTTTATTTTTATTCTGTTCTTGTCAAAACAACGAATCTTACACCTGTCACTTGAGTGAGTACTTCGAGCCAGCAACACTTTTTCGTATGCAAATTTTCTAATGTTTTCGTCTTTGTCGCCAACAGCCGCCAACAAGATATTTTCTGGATGACAAAAGTAGCTGTTGTTTTGAAGCAATGGAGCTACGACAGCCTGATCATTTGTGTCAAGTTTTTGGTACAGTGAAATCATGAAGAAGTTCTTGGCTCCATCCTGGCAGCTTGGGTGAGATTTGATGCAAATTCCAGCATGCTTGCTATCTGTCCTTCTGAAGTCTTTGGACCTTAAAGGCAATTTGATGGCATGCAGTAAACAAACCAATCACTGAAGTGGCCTTCGTAGCTGAAGTTCAAGTTGTCGGATTACACCATTATGTTTACCAGTATTTATTGGTGTTCCATCACAAACAACTGCTTGTAAAGTTAGTTCCGACTTGCTGCTTGTAACCACTGAATAATTTCTCTGGAAATGTCCTTGGACTTCCCTGATGCTGGAACAACATGTTCAACATAGCTGCGGGTAGGAAATGATACTAAGACGTAGTGCTCTTCTTTGACTTTGCGACGAGTAGACCCAGTATGCTTAAGAGTGACATCAATCTTGCCATCAAAACCGAGACAAACAATTCCTTCACTTTCTTCTTTGTGATCCTGAACTGACTTCTTCCTCCAAGCATCCCTTTGACGGCGCAGCTTGCTGGGGTGCAAAGTATTTTCAGGTGTCAACAAACCAAGATCTTTCAAGACGGCATTTACGATCAAAACGGTATCACGATTGCTGACATTGGTTCTATCAATAGCTTTGCAAAGCTCTGGATACAGCCATCTATTTTGTGGAACAGTGCTGGAGCGCGCTTCTTTGTCACTATCTTCTTCTGTGTCTTCATCTTGCACATAACTGCTGTCATTATTTCGGTTATATTCTGAATCGTTTCCTGAACAAATTTCCATTTCCAAGTCTTCTGTAACAACGGTACCTTCATCTATCTGCGCTCTTGTATTTGTTTCAAACTTTGCAGCTTTCTGTTTTCTTTTTTCTAATTTCTGCAGCCTAACTGTCACAATTGGATCAATATTTCCAATAACCATTTTCTTAACAGTCTTCTGATCAACCCAGAAATTCCACTCAATTATTGGAATTTTACACTCGACATGGCATTTGCAATCTTTCCTGTCAAGAACTCCAGCATCAACACACTTGCAGGTACAAATATCAAAAAGATCATCAAAACTTGACAAAGCTGTCTGATATGTCACAGATGTTCTTTTTGATTCAGGATATTTTCGCAGATCGTTCCCTTTGTCAACTAATCTTTTGAATTTTTTCAGTACACTGTCAAAAGCAATAACAGGTATGCTGGCAGCGTTGTATATTTCGATTACTGCATTTGAAACAGTTTTTGCAACTTCATTAAGGGAATGATTAGGCTCCAATTGTTGGTAATAACAATATGCCCTGAAAACATCTTCACACGATGGCAGAACATTTTTGGCCAGTTCTTTTGAAAAACCAAATACCGAATGCCGGACTTCTTACTACGTGTACCAGATCTTGCCAATGCCATGAATTAACAACAGTTTAAAACAAAAATACAATTTCCAACGGAAATGACAGTTTGTATATTTAATTTGATCTTTTTTAAATAGATAATAGCAATATTTTTTCATTAATTTTACCGTCATTGGAAATTTTTTTTACGGGGGCCTAGAAGCGGCACATTTTAATACCCACAAATATTTATAGTAAAAATAAAATAAAAATTCAAAAAGCTTACATAATAATAGTAATATAAACAGTTATCATTTAGCTGTACAATTATACCAAACATAAATATGATAACTATTCTAGATGCATTTCGTTAATATTAGTTGGCGCTTTAGGGGTTAATATTCATAAAATGTACTATAAGAACTGTATTTTTCAAAGTTGCGACCCCTAGACATGAATATAACACATGAACATAAATTGTGAAATTGATCACTAGATGAGGGAGCATCTATTTATAATTGTCTGACAGAGACAACAACAGTTTGCCCCACCCTAATATATATATATATATATATATATATATATATATATATATATATATATATATATTAGGGTGGGTAAAAAAATTTTTTTTTATTGAAACATTATTAAAAAGTTGTTACATCATGGTAGTACATGGAATATGTACAAATATTTGAAAACTACATAGATTTACTACTCCCAACTTTTGTTCGAAATTTTAACTATATTTATGTGAGTTTTTTGTGACTGAACAGGTTAAATTTGTGACCTAGGTTATTCAAAAAAGAAATGATATGCATATAAAATTGATCTAAAAATAAAAATATTTGTTCTGCAATATAATTAATTCATAGTTATTATTGACATGTTTTAGAATCTAAAAATGTAAAAAAAAAAAAAAATTCTTTTTAGACATAGTGCATTTTTTTTTCGCCCCGTACCCCCTTGAATTATAAATTGGGAATGGAAGACATTGTCGTGTATTAGTTATGAGAGCTGTGTTAGGTCAGTTCACGTGTCAAAAGGGTATGGCGTGTTTTGATCATAAAAAGAGTTCATGATACTGGGCAGTGGGAGTTGACGAGTGTAAACATGGGCTAGTCAGTTGTTGAGGGGTAACAGCCAGTAGTGGTCGGTTGTAGAAGTTGAGCTGTTGATGACCACACTATGTATCTGTACTTATTGTGATTTCTGTGATCATTCTATATGTATATATTTTAAGGATTAAACTATATTATCTTGTTCTTGTGAATACGTTGTTCCTTTACTGTTTGGATAGTTGAAGTGTTCAATGTGAAGTATTAGCGGTGTTCTGCTTGTTCTAGGTGGCTGAATGTTAACATATCTGAAGTAGTGACGAAGGAGTGAAGATTAAGGGCCCCGAAAGATCCCTGTACACAACATTGGTGGAGCAGCAGTTTCGCTTGTATTATTAATTTGTAAACACAGGTTCCGTTAAAGAAAAAAAAATGTCCCAGTTGCTATCACTTGTTGAGGCTCGGGAGAGAATAGCGAGACTCGCAAAAGAAGTAATGATGTTAGAAGGGGAGGAACTAATTAAGCATGAGGATAAACAAATGAAGGAACTAAAGAAAGAAAGAGATGAAGAAATCAAACGGAGAGAGCAGGACTATCAATTAGAAATGCAGAGTTTGCAGATAGAGATGAGAAAAACCGAATTAGGTCAGGCCGGGAACGTCAATCCGATCCCGTGGTACAGGAAAAAGATACGGGAGTTCGATGAGGCCAGAGATGACATCGACGCTTACATAAAAAGGTTCGAGGACAACTGTAGGTCACAAAGTATCCCGGAAACGGAGTGGGCGAACATCCTGACCAACCTGGTACAGGGCAGGGAGCTGACCTTGTGCCAGAAGTACGACATGGCAGACGACAGTAGCTATCAAAGAATGAAACTGGAATTGCTTAACGCATATGGCCATAATGCTACTCGGTTTAGGACACTGTTTTTCAATAGTCGCCCATCGACCCAAGAAGACCCTCAGACTTTTGTGAACAACGTGGCGGGGTTCTTTGACAAGTGGTTACAGTGTGCCAACGTTGGCAACACTGTCAAAGACATTAGAGATTTTATTGTGATTGACAGGCTGATCCACTCCTGCACAACTGACCTCACATCCTTCATACAGGAGAGAGAACCCCGCTCGACCACTGATGTGGTTAAGATTATGAGGGTCTATAGAGATGCACACCCTGACAGACCCATGTCAAATGGTGACCCTGAGCATACCATTGACGCGTGTTTTGCGGTGCGTAAAGAAATCAGACCTAGATCCGCAAATCTGACTCAAGATAGAAGGGAGTATTACCACATGAACAGAAGTCCCTCTCCTGGCGATGCGGGTATTCGTTGCTACACTTGTAATGGACTAAATCACGTCGCAAGAGACTGCAAACTGCGAGCCACCAGGTACCCGGGCAGAGTTCAACGTGGTACGAATCTGTATCGGAACAGGAGGTATGCGCCAAATACATGTGAAGATGATGACACGTATCCGGAAAACCACAACAAACTGAATGTGCGAAATGGAGAACGGAAGGATACAGGCTTAGCCATTGTATCGTGCCACGGACAATTAAAGTTCTACCCGGGTTATGTCAACTCGGCTCCGGTGCAGTTTTTAAGAGATACAGGATGCACAACGATAACGGTCCGCGAAAGCTTGGTAGAACAATCACAATGTACGGGGGAATACGGGATGATGACAACATTTACGGGTGAGGAACATAGACTACCTCAGGCGGTAATACACATCGCAACACCATACTTCACAGGGAACGTCGAGGCATATGTAGTTAACAAGCCTGTATGTGACCTGATTGTGGGGAATATTTCGGGTATAAGAGAGTGCTCAGACAATGATATTCTACGTTGGATAAGAGATAATACTGGATGTGACGACACTCCATGTAGTGATGTCAGTAATGTGGTCGTGACACGAAGCGGGAAAACAGCACCTAAAGAACCTGAGGAACCTAAGGCGGGAGAGAAGATAGCCCCAGTAACTACAGAGGGAACTATCAATAGCGGACATAATATGGCCCTAGAACAAGCCACGGACACGGTAATGGGGCGCCTGTAAAAAGCAGCATAAAATAACAGTGGGGATCATCCTAGATCAGGGCTGTTTATTAAGGAGGGAGTCTTATTTCGGAAATTTGAAGAAAAGAAACAATCAACAATACAACTTGTGGCCCCACAGTCGTACTGGGCGAAAATTTTACGCATAGCGCACGATGGTGACATGGCCGGCCATAGGGGCATTAGGAGTACAAAACAAAAAAATTTGTCACAGTTCTATTGGCCCAATATACACTAGACGATTGCTGGGTACATTCGAGGATGTGATACTTGTCAGCGCAAGGGCCCAAGAGGGAAACATATACATGCTCCGATACAAGCAGTTGACATCGTTGAAAACCCATTCGAAAAGGTGGCAATAGATTTGATTGGGCCTATGCCAATAGAATCAACTCAAGGTCATAAGTACATTCTAACATTAGTGGACGTCTGCACAAGATGGCCTGAGGCCGTACCACTGACTAACATTACCGCACAGAATGTGGCACACGCGCTGTACACAATGTTTACAGGAATTGGGTTCCCCCAGACGATAATGTCGGACAGAGGATCACAGTTTACTTCAGAGGTGTTTCAGCAATTGGAGTGTCTTTTAAAAATAAAGCATATATTTACGACACCGTACCACTCACAGAGCAACGGAATATGTGAAAGATACAACGGAAAGTTGAAACAAGCACTGAATAAAATAGTGAGTCAAAGTCCTCAAGAGTGGGACAAGTACCTACCGTCAGTTTTGTTTGCTCACAGGGAGAACATACACGAGTCCACAGGGTTCTCCCCTTTTCAGATGGTCTACGGGGTAAATGTAAGAGGTCCATTAGAGCTATATAAAGATATACTATGCGAACCAAGCCTGAAAAGTGAAGTGAAAAATGCATACCAAATTGTCATAGACACAAGGGAGAGAATCATACAAGCATGTCAGGTTGCGGGACGTAATATATCTCAAAAATCAGCCAAATACCGTATGAGACACAACAAAAATAAAACGCTGCGGTGCCTTCAGGAAAATGATGAAGTGCTTCTTTTCTTTCCTGATCCAAGAAACAAGTTATTCATACAATGGCAAGGTCCATTTACAGTGAAAAGGAAGCTGTCCGAGGTGGATTATGAGATAGAAATCAATAATAAACTGAAATCTTTCCACATAAATATGCTGAAAAAGTACAACCGTCGACCGACGGGTCTGGAGACTGATGCTGGAGCCTGCTGTACTCTCCTACACGAGAACGAGCCATCTGGAAATGACCTAGATGATGTTAGGACCCCGGAGATACACAATGATAGTACTTACCTAAATGTAAACTTGCAAAATCTAGAGGACAGCAAAGCAAGGGAGATTATTAAGATATTACAGAATTATAGAGCTATATTGACGGATCGACCTGGGAAAACAAGGGCGATCACTCACATCAGCCTCACGGATAACACACCCGTCAGACTCCAGCCTTATTCAGTCCCCTTACACCTCCGTGATAAACTGAAAAACGAATTGGACGAACTTCTTGCTATGGGAATTATTGAGCAATCGGTGTCCCCATATGCGTCCCCGATAGTCCTCGTGAGGAAGAAAGACGGCAGTGCACGGTTATGTGTGGATTACCGGAAGGTCAACAACATAACTGTGTTTGATTCGTACCCAATGCCAAATGCTGACGATATCATAGGAAAGTTGGCCAATGCCAAGTATTTTACAAAGCTTGACCTATCACGCGGATATTGGCAAATACCATTGACGGACAGTTCAAAGCCAATAACAGCGTTCGTTACACCATTCGGGCTTTTCCAGTGGAACTATATGAGCTTTGGCCTCGTTAACGCGCCAGCAACATTCAACAGAATGATGGCGAAATTGATTTCTCACAGACAAGATGTGATATGTTACATTGACGATATGTGTATATTCCACAACACTTGGGAGGACCACCTGCGGGGAATAGATAACATTTTAAAGATTCTCTTGGAGAATAATTTGACTGTGAAACCGGGGAAGGTGGAGATAGGCCTACAGGTAATATCGTTCCTGGGGTTCAAGGTTGGAAATAACACTATCATGCCTCTGTCCGATAACGTCACTAGAATCCTGGACATCCAACCACCCAGTACAAAGAAACAAGTCAGAAGTATTTTGGGGCTGTGCAATTACTATAGGAAGTTTATTGACCTTTTTTCGGAGTTGACAGAGCCGCTTGCCGCCTTAGTCTGTAAGGGGCAGCCGAATAAAATAAAGTGGACAGCGGAGTGTCAGCATGCATTGCAGCGAATAAAAGACATATTTTCCCGGGAGCCAGTTCTCCGAATACCGGATATTTCAAAACCTTTTTTTCTAGCTGTAGATGCCTCTAAATATGCTATAGGTGGATGCCTCATGAACAAGGACCCCGAGGGCAACTGCCATCCAGTGATGTATGTCAGCAGGAAACTACTGCCGGCTGAGACTCGTTACGCAACGGTGGAGAGAGAGGGTCTGGCTTTAATCTGGTGTATCACTAAATTAGAGAAATACCTCTTGGGGTGTACTTTTACATTATATACCGACCATGCCCCGTTGACGTTCATCAACCAAAAGAAACAAATCAATAACAGAGTGGCTCGGTGGTCTCTAATGCTTCAGAACTATAGGTTCGTCATACAGCCTATACCTGGACAGGACAATGTAATTGCTGACATCCTATCGAGATGCAGCACATAGACAGACATTGGTGGTCTACATTTATGCTTGCGTGTCGCTGGAAGAATGCCTATAGCCCACTGCTAACGGAACTTTGTAGAGCCAGACCCCAGATTTTACGTAAACAATGACACTATTGCTATGTTTTTCTTTCATGTAATTGAATTGATTTTTCATGTAATTGATTTGACATTTTCATGTAAACCAGTTATTTTCATTTAATTGATTTTGATTTATGTTCCATTTGTTTGGCTACACAGCTGACAGCTTGTTACTTATTATGTGGCCATATGTATATGTAAGTTGTCAAATACTTTTGTAATTTTCCCACATAAATATTGATTAGTAGTATATTGTATTACCGACGTGGACGTTTATGAGCTAATACTTGACTGTAGTTCAAACGGTGGTGGTTTTGGGAATACTATGTAATATATTGTTGGTGGTATTGAGTGCCAAACTCTAATATGTTTGACACTAAAGGGGCCATGGGGGAGTGTCGTGTATTAGTTATGAGAGCTGTGTTAGGTCAGTTCACGTGTCAAAAGGGTATGGCGTGTTTTGATCATAAAAAGAGTTCATGATACTGGACAGTGGGAGTTAACGAGTGTAAACACGGGCTAGTCAGTTGTTGAGGGGTAACAGCCAGTAGTGGTCGGTTGTAGAAGTTGAGCTGTTGATGACCACACTATGTATCTGTACTTATTGTGATTTCTGTGATCATTCTATATGTATATATTTTAAGGATTAAACTATATTATCTTGTTCTTGTGAATACGTTGTTCCTTTACTGTTTGGATAGTTGAAGTGTTCAATGTGAAGTATTAGCGGTGTTCTGCTTGTTCTAGGTGGCTGAATGTTAACATATCTGAGCTTGTTCTAGGTGGCTGAATGTTAACATATCTGAAGTAGTGACGAAGGAGTGAAGATTTAGGGCCTCGAAAGATCCATGTACACAACAACATTATCTGATTTTTACAAATTTTACATTTTTACAATCAGTAGGACTATAGGGAACTTTTTGAATATGTTTCAAATTCCCAACTTCAAAAAAAAATTTTTTTGACTCACCCTAATATATATATATATAAGAATGTGTAGTGATATTTTTTCGCTTGAGATATTACCATTTTGGTCTCTTTTTTTAAACCACGATTTATTAAATAAAATCAATGGTTTTTAATAGTGTTTACACTATTTATTAAGTACAAAACAATATATAGTTATATTTTTAAGCACTTGACAAAACTCTGTTAAGTTGATATAATTACCCTATATATGACCTTAACCTTATTATTTTACTTATTTAGCATATACTAATACAAATATTTTTTTCCAAGCTTCTTTTTTTAATATTTTTCTTTTATGATTTCTCTTTCATTGTGGTTTGTCTTTGCTGGTGGGGCGCAGGAAAAAAAAGTTTTTTTTTTAATTTGTGTTGGTCGTAAAATCAAAAATTGATTCCGTCGTAGGTCTCGAAGCTTAAAAGTTTTAGAACTGCTGCAGTTAGTCAAAGAATGCACAGGTGGAAATTTTATACTGAGCTGCAATAAACTCGTGACATAAAGTCATTCCCTTTCTGAAATTCATATAAGTGATTCAAACAGCAACCACCCGGTGTTTTGTTTGTATTACACAAGAGTATATGAGTCTATGTGACATAAAGACAACGTGATTTAAGATTTCATTTTGGTCAGGCTTGACATTCATTAAAACAAGGTCGGACCTGGTCGGGGCTCGATTGATAAAAAAAAAATTGCAAAAATTAAATACAATACAATCAAAAGCGATTTGGGTTCTGTGTAAAATCGAAAGTAAAGAATTAATATAACAGTATGGACCTTTCTCACATGTATTCCTGCGCGTCAGCTGTCTTTGTGAAAAGATCATAACGGGCTTCCGGTCGCTTTGTGTTATTGATATTTATATACTTGATTAATACTTAGCTCGATAAATTCTATTAATTCTCGATTATTTTTTCTACATTTTCGTCTAATCTAAGATATAATGAGTTTAAATTTATTACCAAAATTTAATTTTTCTGACGTTGACAAGTTTTTAAAGTCACAAAATGTCCCGATATCAGATTATGTAGAAACATATGTAGGTACTTATGTAGGGACTTATGTAGGGACTTATGTAGGGTCATATGTAGAGACTTATGTAGGGTCATATGTAGAGACTTATGTAGGAACTTATTTAGTGACGTATGTGGAGACTTATATAGGGACTTATGTAGTGACTTATATAGGGACTTATGTAGAGACTAATGTAGGGTTATATGTTGAGACTTGTGTAGGGTCATATGTAAGGACATATGTAGAGACATATGTTATATAGGGACTTATGTAGGGTCATATGTAGGGACTTATGTAGGGTCATATGTAGAGACCTATGTAGGTACTTATGTAGGGATTAATGTAGGGACTTATGTAGGGTCATATTTAGAGACTTATGTAGGGATTAATAAAGGGACTCATGTAGGGTCAAATGTAGAGACTTGTGTAGGTACTTATGTAGGGATTAATGTAGGGACTTATGTAGGGTCATATGTAGGGTCATATATAGAGGCTTATGTAGGTACTTATGTAGGGATTAATGTAGGGACTTATGTAGGTACTTATATAGGGACTAATGTAGGGACTTATGTAGGGTCATATGTAGGGACATATGTAGGGTCATATGTAGGGACTTATGTAGGGTCATATGTAAAACAGTACATTTTTGGTTAGCACATATTGTGCGATAGATAGTAATTAAAAATAGGTAGTAAAAGGTTTGAAACTACTACCTCATTATGATGAGGTGATGGTCAATGATATTATTTTTTTAACCATTCTACTTTTTAGTTTCAACTTTTAAAATAATAATAATAAATCATCACACTGAAAAATATATTAAATTTTGATTATTTGATTTTTATGATTAAAATTAAAAGAATAGCGGCAACAGAAATTTATTATTCGCAAATTCAAGTACATTAATTGGTACCGGAAGTGGAACTTGTCCATCTAAACAAACAATTCAGTAAGGGGACTACTTTTTGAGAAAGGTGTATTCCAGTTTAAAATCATCAAACGTAAACAACAGTAATAAAAATTATGAAAAATCGGATCTGTCCGAAACCAAAAATAACCTAGCCTACCGATCAAGCCTAAGGGAATATAACTATATGCAAAGGTTTTGCAGGGTACATCTTGTAATATACAATAGTGCACTATATTTTGACCAGCGGAATATTATAATAGATTAGACAAGTGATCTGTCCCCTTCACTCAAAAAAAGTTTATTTTTCTGATCTGCATATGAACATGGCCATTCCTACAAGTTTAATAAGAAATAAAAAAAAATATAATTAGTAATGTTGATACACTGCTGACCTTTCTTTCTCGATTAATCATTTGTGATTGAAGTTTTAAAATATAGTCTTTATCACAGATTAGATATTATACAGATTGTGCAAGCCTCGTTTTGAAACAACGTTTTCATCGCCGCCATTAATGATATTTACACTCATCAATCCATTCATTGAATAGAAATGTTTATTATATATATATATATATATATATATATATATATATATATATATATATATAAAGCTCCTAAAAACCCACGAACTCATGAATTAAATAATATATTATCGCTTTTTTATATTTATAAAGCAATTTTGAATGTGTTGAAAAAACCAAAACAAAAAGGTGTAAATAGGTATGTGTGTTTTACGACTGGAAAGCATCATTGGAAACAAAAGCGAATAACAACAATGCCGCGAGAGTTTTCAACACAAAACCCAGGACTATTTATACAGCGATGCGCTATCTGTTATATATATATATATATATATATATATATATATATATATATATATATAATCTGTGGTTTATATCAAGGGGGATGTCCATTAATTACGTCAACAAAATAGGGGGAGGGGGTCAAGAAAAGTTGACGTCAACAATGTTACTTTTTTAAATTTAATATAATTACTTAATAAAGGAAAATAAAGCAGCGTTTGTTGTCCTGTGTTACACACTCGCCTAACATTCAGTATTTTAATTAAACTAACTATGTTCCTACTAATTTTGCCATATAAACATTTTGGAAGCCACCTTGGCACACAAGGTCGAAAAATTGATAGGAGATGGAAAAATTATACTTCAAATATGCTGGCGAAACATTGACAGAAATATGAAAGCATAGACAATTTTCCTACAGCGTCGGAGTGTTTAGTGCCAAAAAACCATGTAAGAAAAAGTCAGTACTTTCAACAAATTGTCAATGTTGTGATTTCACTTGTTGACAACCGATAAAAAGCTCGCACTTTCATATTATTGCCGATAAATTTAACACCCACCAATTCCAGTCCGCCAAACTAATGAGGGCCTTAAATAACCAGATGTATCTGATATAAACTCACATAGATTTCCATCTCTTTTCTTCAATCAGTCTGTGAAAGTTGAAATCATACTACCTCGATCGGCAAAAGCATTCCAAATTCTCCCATTTGATATATGTTGTCCATCTATTCAGTTGCTATTGTTTGAACGGATCTGTAAAAAAATCTGTCACTTTTATGTTGATTCGCAAGCCATGTTAAAGAATTATGTTAAACAGCAACAACAATGTATGCCTGGGCCCAGTGAAATACTACATGCAAAGAATACGTCCAATGCGAGTGGCTGTCAAAAGACAAAGAGAGCTCATGGCAATTATTGCTCATGGGTGATAGTAAGTGCGAAATGGCTAGATGAAGAAAATGTTGACTTGTCTGGTGTTTCGGTTCCACAAGAAATTATTCCCCCAGAACATATGCCAATAAAACCAATTGAGGAACATTTGACATCCCCATGGGAGATTATAAGATTTGGATTTGTTTGTAAAAAAAATATATTAATAAATTAAAACTGTATTTATAGTTTAACTTTTTAATCTCGTTTCTGCTAGAAATTATAAAGTACCAGAGTGGATAATTAAGTAGTCTTTAAAGTGTTATATTAATTTGAAATATGTTCATAATTTAAAGGTGTAATATGTATACATTTTTGTAAACCATATAATCTCTTTTCTGTTCAGAGTAAGCCTTTGTAGTTATAAATTGGATATATGTTCATAAGTTAAAAGTTTATTAAACTTTTTTTCTAAACATTTTACTTTTATTCACTTTTTTGTCGTAGTTGTAAACTAGTCTATTTTAAATATTGCTTTTTTTCCCTTGTATTAATATTTTAGGGGAGGGGGGGTAATCAAATGTTGACGTAATTTTGTAGGGGGGTCTCTGGAAATTTGACAAGTTGTTGACAAGGGGGGGGGTAAAAATCGCCAAAAAAAATTGTTGACGTAAATAATGGATAGCCCCATGGTCTATACTAGTTTAAAGGTTGTTGAACATAAACTTTAACCTTCGCTATTTACCATTGAATGTAGTTTAGTGATATGCCAACGGAAGTACGTAAGTTGATTTGATTTGCTATTACACATTTTATACTAGAATGTTTTCAAAATTTCATTTTTTCGTCAGAAAATAATTACTCTTAAATAGTTTTAAATGAAAATATATTTTTTTTTCCTTTTACAAAAAAAAAAACAACAACATTCAAATGAAAACAGTTTTAAAATGTTACTTGAAATATTTCAATGTTAAAATTAATCCTTTGACTATTAACAGACACCTTTATTTATCACGACCAATTCATTTAGTTATTTTCATTCATTCACCTTGTTGTGTACAAGAGGGTCACATTAAATTCGTCACGCTAATGTCAACTAAATCTCTAACTCAATTAATCCACTTCACATGGAATCCGTCAGGTCTCCTACAGCCACGGTTGATTAAAATAATGACGTACAATGTAACCCTTGACCTCTTGAACTGGGGGGTTAATATACGATGAAAGACGTGTTCGGAGATTTGGTAGAGCATTGCATTAACGGAAAACAGTCGAGGGATTAAGAGACAGCAGAATAAATTATTTAAGGGGACTGGTCTCACGTGAACAGAGTAAACAAGTGGGATAATTAAAAGCATTTTTAAAGAGAATTTTAATATCTTTATATTTAACACGCACCCATTTTTATACTTGTATATTTAAAATATATACAACAGGCTCTCAACTATCCGGCTTAATATGGTGAATTGTAATTACAATTTGATCTACACCATTGCCAATTAAAAAAAAACAAGCAATTAAGCCTGTTCCATTCTGGACACAGGACGTGTTAGCGCATTTTCATGTTATGTATCAGTACGTTTGTTAGCTTTCAGTAAATATTTGTAAATTTTGGAAATGTTTATAAATTCAATTGTGTAATGCATATATCTGTAAAAAAAAATATCATAAAGACGTTTCTTTATATTTGAAAAAAAAATTATTTTCTCTTAAATCTAACTACAAGTGGTTTGTGGTTACTGAAATAGGACTCATAATTGAAAACATTCGAAATTGTAGTCATTTAATTGTCCGAAAACTCCGTCAATTGTTGCATAGCTCTGATACTTTCAATTAAACTCAGAACACAAGCTTACTATTTCATTTGATGAGTTTCTTAATAAATCTTGGTGAAACTACGTGCTGCAGTATTTCGCACCAAATGAACGGGTTATTGAACGTACAAGGTGTATATATAATATATAAGCCCCTTAGGAGCCCTGAAGCCCGGCCCTCAGAGGTCCTATCGCAAAATGAACTTTTGATGTACACATGGCAGGCCAAGACCTACAAAATGATATATACATCATGGGTCTAGGACTTATGGTTGCTGAGATATAGGGCGCTCCATTTTAATATAGCTTATATAGTAAAAAACGGTACTTTATAAGGCCCCTTTTACGGCCCTGAGAGGTCAGATTACTTTTATCAGTAACTAGTAACGCAAATTGCTAGTTACTTTACTAGTTACTTTGGTCGTTGTTGTATCATGTGTGCGCATGCGCATGTGTGTTTATTGGCGCCGGAACGAGCCTATGGCAATCAATAATATTTGTTAAGTATTTTTATGTTTATGGTTATAGGAAGTTCGAGTTGGTTGTGAGCGATAAAAAAGCTAATTTATTTTTTGACAAACTCAATTGCGGACTCAAAGCAAATTGAAAATTCTTTTGAACGTTCAGTGTTTACCGAATTTTTTACGAAAATTGAAATAGATAACAAAAACGTTCGTGTACGTTGCAAGCTTTGTCCTCCAGCTACGAAACAGACTTATAGCTGCGCGCTCAATTCTACGGCCAATCTCAAAAAACATCTGCAGGTTAGCAATAATATGTTATTATATAATTAACAGGCTGAAGATGCCATTGTTTCAAAACATTTACATTTGTAAAAACCAATTTATTATTTTATATAATTATATTTTTGTACTACTTTTTATTATTAGAGTGTTCATCCTGCTGCACATGATAAATTACCAACACTGAAGAGGTCTGTCACTTCATCAAATGGATTACCTGAACCGGTGGCGAAGAAACAGAAAACTTTAACTTCATGGACCAGTAATAGTGTGGCACTTCTGTCACAGCAACATGTTAACGATCTGATCATGAACTTTGTTATCGGAGACATGCAAGCATTTTCAGTTGTTGAATCACCTGAATTCATTAAATTGGTAACTGGACTTCAACCCGGCAAAACTGTGATGACACGAAAGACTCTCACTGGTTGGTAGTAGTATTTACAATATATTTTTTTATGTTTTGTATCATTATTTAATTAGTACATTGTGTTGCTATTTGTGTTTGTATAATTTCGCTATCAACATATACAGTGATTTTAGATTTATTAATTTGTAATTGGTATTTAGATTTCAGATTTGAACTTAAAGGCATTATTTGCATAAAATGTCATTTATCTTATCTCATTACAAATTTCTTAAAATAATATAAACAAAAAATGTTTATTCTGGCAATTTAAAAAAGCTTTTGTTGTATAATTTTAATATACAGGCAACATTGAAGACGAATACAAAACAATGCATCAGGATCTTCAGCAGAAGCTGTCACTTGTTACTGTAGTCTGCACGACAGCAGATATCTGGACAGCCCATAATCGAAGTTTTTTTGGAGTAACCGTGCACTGGATAGAGTTAAGTACACTAGAACGAAAATCAGCTGCTTTGGCATGTTCACGATTACGAGGCAGACATACCTTCGACTTGATTGCTGCAACACTTGAAGAAATTCACTCCAAATTCCGCATCACTGAAAAAGTTATATGCACAGTTACTGACAATGGATCAAATTTTGTAAAGGCTTTTAAAGTGTTTTCTGAGCTGGAGACAATGCCTGCAGACTCAAAACAGGATGGAGCAGTGACCTTTACTAATGTTGCAGACATTCTAGAAAATGACAAGCAATCTTGCCAAGATGCTTCAGAGTTTACATTGCCACCTCATCATCGTTGTGGAGCTCACACAATGAATCTTATAGCAGTTTCTGATTCAGAAAAAGCAAATGATGATTTTAATTACAAAAAGTTGAACCGCAGCACTTTTGCTAAATGCGCTGCACTCTGGAACAAGGCAAGCAGAAGTCCACAGGCAGCTGAAGTGGTGCATGATTTATCCAATTTAACACTTGCTGTTCCAAATGCTACACGATGGAACTCATTTTATAATTCTGTTGGCAAAGTCTATTCCATTGTTGAGAAAAAATCTGAAGCTGTGTTAAATGAATATGCAGCAAACTTTCTCTAACAAGTTTCCGCCCAAATGAAATAGTTTTCATGGCCGAGTACATCAAGGTTATGCAACCATTAGCCATGGCTCTGGACACGTTGCAAGCTGAAGTCAACTGCTTCATGGGACTACTCCTACCAACAATTTCATCCTTGCGTTCACATCTTTCTTCAATTAAGCCCTTATTGAAGTTTGCGGCTCCACTGGCTGATGCATTACTTAGTGGAATCAGTAAAAGATTTGGCACACTTGAAGGTGAAGATGATTTGATAATTGCAAGTGCTTCTCATCCACAATTCAAGCTCCGATGGATACAGTCTGACGCTGAAAGAGTTCGAGCTAAATATTTGCTGCTACAAGCAATGCAGGCCATGGCTGACTGTGATGCTGCAGGCAATGCTTCCAATATTACAACAGCAACGACTTCATCATCTCATGTAGGAAGTTTCTTCTGTTTTTATGGGTCTGATACTGGAGGTAGTACTGCTCAGTCCGAACTTGAACTTTTCCTAAACGATTCTTCAAAAGACATATCTAGTCTCCATCACTATCCACTTGTGAAACAAGTATTTGTTCGTAAAAACACAAGTCTTCCATCAAGCGCTCCAGTGGAAAGGCTATTTAGCATAGGCGGGCAAATACTGACTCCACGAAGAAATAGTCTAACGGATGATCATTTTGAAATGATCTTACTGCTAAGAGCCAATAAAAAACTGATACAGTGATTATTAATTAGTTAGTTATACAACACAACAATTAATAGTTTTTAATGATAGGTTAATTTTAAACTTTAAACTGGTTGATGTTGCTTTGACTAATATATTGGTGAATGATTGTTTTTTTTTTTATAAATACTTATCATACTGTTTTCAATAAAGAATTATGTGACATATTATAACCGTTGTTGGAGAATCATACAACCCATCCTTGACAATCCCAGTAACTAATAGTAACTATCTAGTTACTTTGTGGAGTAACTAGTAAAGTAACTAGTTACATTTTGAATAGAGTAACTAATAGAGTAACTAGTTTTATTTTATCTGTTGTAACTAGTAACTATAACTAGTTACAGTCTGACAGTAACTAGCACAGCACTGACCGCGGTTTAAAGGGTTGTCCACCCCTGGCCTATCCCGTCTTTAGTATTTAATCATATAACATGGTATAAAGAAAGCAATAACAATACACGGGAAGGGAGGGAGAAGAGTGGGAGGGAAAGGACAAAAAAACCAACGGACACATAACGCACACAGTGACCTTACAATTTAACGCTCTTCAATTAGTGTCCCGTCATGCAACGTAGGTAGAAAATATAACCACAGCTTTTATGTAAGGAAGGTATTGAAGAACAAAGACACCAGCTCAATACTGTAGGACTTTTTGTTGACTTTGGATTATCTGTTGGTGACAGCGTGGATTGTTTGAATGTGCTAATGTAAGTAAATGATGACTATTTAAAAAAAAAATCAGTTAATTACAGTAATTGATTTTTGTAGTCACAATATAATATATTTCGGTTTTAATTTTTTTACTGGAAATTCTGATAAAAATTGTATAATGAATTCTTCCTGCAGACCACACATGTAATATGTGTGGTGAATCTATGTCTAAGTACGCGGCTTATTTTGATCCATTTTAAAGTACCATCAATTATTCATTCAGTTTGTTTCAAGTTTAATACAATTATGTTTACAGTACATCACTTGTTTTTCGAGTGCCACATCCCTTCCCCCCCAGGTTGGATGACCTCAAGGCTGACCATTCGAATAGCTTGCTGACCATAGGCCTAGGCCCTAGGTCTATATGGGTGTTCAAAGATACTAAATGATTTCCATCTCACGTGCACTGAGAGAGTTCAAAGAGGTTACATGTACTTTTACATGTTCATATTGTCAATGGTTTCATGGCACGAAACTATGGTAGCCATGAAGTTCAATAAATAAAACAACAACATTATTTTTTATGGAAAGAGCCCTCTTCACTAGTTGGTGCTGACCAGAGCACTACAATCTTCTGTAATACAAATATGTTAAACTTCACTAGTTGGTGCTGACCAGAGCACTGCAATCTTCTGTAATACAAATATGTTAAACTTCACTAGTTGGTGCTGACCATAGCACTGCAATCTTCTGTAATACAAATATGTTAAACTTCAATAGTTGGTGCTGACCATTGCAATGTAACCTTCTGAAGTACAAATATGTTAAACTTCAATAGTTTGTTGCTGTCCATTGCAATGCATCCTTCTGAAGTTCCCAGTTGAACTTGAGTGGTATTTTATTTTGCTCTGATGTTGTCTAGAACTTTTTATTTTATAACTCCGAGTGTTCCGAACCATTGGCGTCGCTAGGAATTTTTCCAGGGGGGGGGGCAAAAATTTTCCAGGGGGGGGGGCAAATAACAACTTTATGACATTTTTTTTTAAATGTAAGGGGGAGCAAATGCCCCCCTCTTATATGACATTTTTTCAAAATTTTGGGGGGGGGAATGCCCCTATGCCCCCCCTCCCCATGAATACGCCCATGTTCCGAACACAACATGCACGGTGGTGATTCTCATTCCCGACATTTATTATTGCAATAATTAGTACACATACAAGCAAAATAATCACTGTTTACAAATTAAAACTATTGTTGACGTCGGATGATTTAATTAAAAACAAGTACTAGACGAAATACAATTAAAGATTGATTGACACTTGCACCAAGCTCTTGGGGGTTATTCTCTTAGTTATACAAAAGTTAAGTTCCCATTGCCCGGGGGTGTCTAAACTTCGGCCCACGGTCCATGACCATCACGAATCATTCAAATTCATTGATTTCGACAATATGAATATCATTTATTTTTCTTGAACAAAAACGAGTGAAAGCCCGGCAGCCTTGACAAAGATTTTGCCTAGAAGTATTCCATTTAAAGGGAGGTAATTCCCATTATTTGGATTTGAACAACACATAAAAAATTCGTTGATATGTTTCATCACAATTTTTTTTAAAATCTTTTCTCGACTTTGATCATACCATTTCTGTGCGACTTTTGATGCTGGCGGTATAAATCTTCTACTATCGATACATAGATAAAATATATTTTTTTTTCATCTAGTTCAATAAACGTTTTTTTTTATTACATAAATATTTGTTTCTTTACATTAATGTTTTGTATGCATGTTTCGCTTGATACCTAGATTTCCCGGGCAATGCCGGGTTTTGCAGCGAGTGTGACATTATCAGCTGTTTATTTTAAATCACGTGTCCATATATTTCATTGAATTTTTTTTATGTGTTAAAATAAATGGTATAATATATGTGTGTATAGATTTAGCGTTTATGTCTTTAAGTATTTGCAATACGCGTAGGCTTCATTTAGGCAACTTATTGTTTATTCGTTTATTTATTTTTGTATTGAGAAAATGCAAATTTCACCCAGTCTGCTGCCATGTTTCCAATAGGTGCTGTTACAAGATAAATAAAGTTTCGTTTGATGTGCTGATGGTCGGACTAGGAACTTAGGTGGTAGAGTGAGGCAGGTGGTGACCAAAAGATGTGGAGGACGTGCGGTTCGCAGCATCTTCTTTGTTACTGTCTAACACTACATCTCCTGATTGTTGGTACGCCTTTGTTATCTGTTGTTGTTTTTTTTTGAACATGCACATTCATTGTAGACTAGTTGAAAAGCCTGCTGACGCTGGCTGCTTGCTACCTGCGATATAATTAGAAATCCTTGTTGTGTTTAGATTTCCAGTATTGGAATACCCCAGACTATTTTAGCCGAGCAAGAGTTAACTCCCCTTGAGTAAGACGAAAAGTTTGGAATTCACACTTGCTTGTTAATTTCCCAGACGATTTTAAGCCGGGATCACACGTACGGTCGGTCTACCGCCTAGGTTAGACGATTATGTATTAGATTATAATGTCCATTTATTTGTTAAACTAAACCAGGTGTTCGTATTGCTTTATTGAATTCTCATTATTATTGTGTAATGTGGAGCTCAGGATGTCCTAGGCATGGGAGAACTAGACAATAGGGCACTGATTATACAAAATACAGTTAGACTCACATCTGGTGGTTTTAAAACATGATAACTTATATACGACTAACTCAGGGCAGCTTTATCCTATAGGCACAGTAGGCACTGTGCCTAAGGCCTACAGACTTTTCAAGGGCCTACGAAAGCCAGAACATAAAGTGAAAAAATATTAAAAAATGAAATCGGGGAGGGCCTACGACTTTGAAAGTGCCTAGGGCCTACGATGACCTTAAAACGGCTCTGGACTAACTACTATTCAATCGTACAGACACAGTTTTGATTAAACATTCATAATAGTAGAAGGATTTTCTTGTACTCTTATGAAGGTTTCAGTTGCCTTACATGTTTAGATATTGCCCAATCTAAGAACGCCAAGGTGGATGGTGGGTGATGGCAATTGTTGTAAAAGAAATCCGCCTAAAAAATTCATTAAGAAATTCGTCAAAAAACACATAAAAAGATGACATTGAGAGAAATGTCATAATTGTTTTGTCTGTCTGTCTGTCCGTCCGTCATCACCCTAGATCTCAACAACCATAAGTCCTAGACCCATGATGTATTTATCATTTTGTAGGTCTTGGCCTGCCATGTGTACATCAAAAGTTCATTTCGCGATAGGACCTCTGAGGGCCGGGCTTCAGGGCTCCTAAGGGGTTATATATTATATATACGGTACACCTTGTACGTTCAATAACCCGTTCATTTGGTGCGAAATACTGCAGCACGTAGTTTCACCAAGATTTATTAAGAAACTCATCAAATGAAATAGTAAGCTTGTGTTCTGAGTTTAATTGAAAGTATCAGCTATGCAACAATTGACGGAGTTTTCGGACGATTAAACGACTATAATTTCGAATGTTTTCAATTATGAGTCCTATTTCAGTAACCACAAACCACTTGTAGTTAGATTTAAGAGAAAATATTTTTTTTTCAAATATAAAGAAACGTCTTTATGATATTTTTTTTACAGATATATGCATTACACAATTGAATTTATAAACATTTCCAAAATTTACAAATATTTACTGAAAGCTAACAAACGTACTGATACATACACGAAAATGCGCTAACACGTCCTGTGTCCAGAATGGAACAGGCTTAATTGCTTGTTTTTGTAATATTCGTAAATATAAATCTTTGAAAACGAAAAACAAAACAAAACAAAAACCGCCCAAAATGGTGGCGGGAACCGGAAATATACCTCCCCGCCCCCTCCAGCCCGATTCTTACAAATTTTACTGTATTCTATCCAGTGGCTGATGTACTGTGTCCAGCGCCGGTCAATGTTGATGAGACTAACACTTCCTTAGAAGTTGATGGACGTCCAGATGGTTATCTTCTCATCTCCTGCAGCAGAGGCTGCTGCCCGGAGTCCAGCGATGGCTGTTGCTATAGGAACACGTAAGTAGACACGAGTGATGGTAACCCAATTGTTACGTCTGTAGTGCCGCTTAGGTAAATATATTAAATGCGGGTGGCCGAGTGGTGTAGATACTCGACTGTCGACCTGAGAGTCCTGGGTTCGATCCTCGGTGAGAACCATGTGGAATTTTCCCAGGTAAAAATGTGTTTCAAAGTCGTCCCACAAGTCCACCCAGCTTTAAATGGGTACCTGACTTTAAGATGGGGAAGTAAAGGCGGCTGGGCGTTGTGCTAACCACACAACCCCTTCATGTGCCGAGGTTATAGAAACAGATGAATTCTACACTTCATCTGCCCCGATGGCCCGTTAGGGTTAAGGGAACTTTTTATTAAATACATGTGTTAAAATATCACTGACATAATATTTGTTCGGAGACATACCCAGAGAATGTGAGATATTTGGTCTAGATACAATTGTCTGTAACAGCCACCACTGCATCAGATTTGATAGGCAGTTTACTGGCAAGAGTCCAATGGGAGACCTGTGTTGTCGTCTGGTGTTGTCGTCTGGTTGCCATTCTATTAAAACGGACCTGACTAAAGGTATATTGATGAAATTTAGATAACTGACAGATTCATTATTAATGGATGCAAGAAGACAGAACTAAAGAATCACATATACATGTCTCCCGTCCCATTGGTGGGTTATAATATCCAATCATCTAAGAGATGAACAACTCGTCCTTACATGGTCTTGCAGAAAAGTAAACTTACGATTCAGGCCGAGTTTTGACCCCGGCGCAGTAGGAAATTTGTTTCCCCGAATGAAAAGAGTTTTAACACTGGTAATAAGCTGAGTTTTGTTAGTTGCTCGCACTTGACATGTTCCAGGGCACGCGCCCAGTGGCGCAATGAAGGGTGGGCAAGGGGGCATCATGACCCGGGCGCTACTCACAAAGGGGTGCCAAATTGTATATTTTACATATAATATTATATGGTTTTCGAATGGGGGGGGCGCTAAAAAGGTATTGTGCCCGGGCGCGAGTTAAACTCGCTACGCCACTGCACGCGCCTTATGCTGTCTACAGAAGAGTTTGTTATATATATAATAGTCTAGTTTATCTAATTGTGATGTCTAGAGAAGATGTTGTCATATACTAGTCTAGTTTATCTAATTGTGATGTCTAGAGAAGATGTTGGCATATACCAGTCTATATATCTAATTGTCTGTGATGTCTAGAGAAGATGTGGTCATATACTAGTCGATATATCTCATTGTCTGTGATGTCGTCTAGAGAAGATGTGGTGGTCTACACAGTGCCAGTGTCTATCTTACTGGCCCTCATCGTCGTCATCTTGTGTTGCATCTTCAAGAGACTCAGAGACAACCGAAGACGAGACCAAAGTCACCAAGACAAAGCAGGTAAATATTTTCCACCCATAGAGAAAGGGGTGTTCACTGTTCAGTAATGTCATGTAGGTCTCGTGTCTTGGGGGGGGGGGGGGGTCAAGAAGCAGATGGTTCTGATTCATCAGATCTTATGAAATCAAGAGTAGACAAGACACGATAAAAACAGATTTTTTAAAACTAACCGTTTCCTAGATATTTTTTGCAATAAATTTTAATCTTATCATGTTTAATTAAGTAAGTGTATACCTCACCCCCTATTTAACCTCAATAAAGCTTTAAACAAGCAGTTTTGTTTACATATTTAAAGACGCTGGCAGTTGAAAAGATAGAGACGTACAATGTAGCGCGGCGGGTGTACCGTTGCTTTGTTTGACATACTAGCTAGAAAAACGAATTAAACAAAGCAAAAGAAAAATTTATTAACATAAGATGTATAGGAACTCGTAATATAATAGGGCCCTTTTTCAGGTGGTAGGTTAGGGGAATCAGGTGTTTAACGGGTTTTCCCATTCATAAAAGCTGCTCTGAAAACATTTTTTTAAAAAGATACTGCAGCCATCTTTTAAAATTATTTCCCCAGTTATATAACTGAAATATTTATTCTAATACTGATTCTTTTTTCTTAAGTCACTGAATCGATTAAAAATGTCTTTATAGCATCTGACGCCCTGCAAGACAACCCGCCATCTTACTCAGCATGCGTGCATCCGGTTTCCAGCACTTCAACCTTGGCCTTGAGTGAAGTTCACGAAACGGTAGAAATTGTGATTCACCCCCCGCCCGTTGAAGAGGAAAACGCGGCTTTGGAGGACCTACCCCCTCCGCCCCCAGTGTACGATGACATCTTTAAATATGGAGAGGAGGATCAGGTGACCGTGGTCAGTCCCAACGGACGAGTCAGCTTTGTTGACCTGACGCTCTTACCGGCCATCAAGAGCAGCCTGAGCAGCAACGACCTTCACGGTAAGATGGGGCAGAGCCGAGGGTCGAGCACGAGCATCAGGTCCCTGGGTCATCTGCCTTATTCGTTCAAACCGGAAGCGACCATTGAAATAAACGACAGCGACAAGAACGTCAATGATGACAATGGCGTGCCCGAAGGTGATGTTCAGAAGGAGGAAGAAAGGGTCTTCTTCTCTCTGGGCTGCACTGACTCGTTCAGATCTACACGCGGAAACAGTGAGCAGCCGTCGCAGGGTAATAGCACTAATGAAACGTAAACAATCAATAAGCAATCAATAAAAAATCAATACGCACTAACACACGAACGTAAATCTAGTAGTAAACAGCCTATAAGTATTATATATATACTAGCTGTACCCTGCAAAACATTTGCATAGAGTTATATACCCTTAGGCTTGATCGGCAGGCGAGGTTATTTGTTGGTTTCGGGCAGATCCGATTTTTTCATGATTATATATTAAACTGGAATACTGTTGTATTAATTCTTTACTTTCAATTTAACGCAGCGCCCAAATCGCTATTATTATATTATATACATTTAGAAGCAAACAGCCTAAGCATACATAGAAATGTAGGTACCCAGCTCAGAATCTCAACATATTAGAATCGATCTTCTAATAAGCTCACCGCTTTTTTTTAAGTTTCTCTTTCTTAATGTAGTTGAGTTATTTGTCATTTTTTATTGTTTACTAGTCAAAAAGCTAATCAGACGAAATTCATGGCGAAAGAGACTAAAAGTATTGAAAAAAATTAAACTAAATGTCGCAAGTTTCCCTTTACACGACAATTTATGATCAAACGAGCTATTTTGAAACCGTTTAAATTGTTGGAATTTACTTTCTACATGTGTTCCCGAAATTTCAAGTAAAAAACATAATCTTATATAACATAAGACCTTAATTAATTGCGGGATGTTTTGAAGCCATTTCAGTAGGCTATGTATCACGCCAAATATTTACGCTTAAAAGGTTCTTTTAGCTAATTCAAATCTTCACAACATGGAAAGATATTGACGAAATAGAACACATTAAAAAGTATTCATGTTTTTATTAGATATTCTCCGTAACTACCAAACCTGATCATTCGTTAAGTATACATTTAGATCTGGCCAAAGTAAGATACACATAAAAGTATTATTATAGATTCACTAATTCCGATATTGATTGATATTTTACAAACTATATTGGATTTTAATTCTCAAATGCGACCGAGAGTGTTGAGACCAATACAAAGTGATAATTTGATGAGATTAGATTAATATTGCAAGGACTTTGAATAGGTAAAAAAAAATAAAGTTCCCTTAGCCCTAACGGGCCATCGGTGCATAATTAATTGTAGAATTCATCTTTTTCTATAACCTCGACATATGAAGGGATTGTCTGGTTAGCACAACGCCCAGCCGCCTTTACTTCTCCAACTTTAGTCACGTACCCATTTAAAGCTGGGTGGACTTGTGGGGCGACTTTAAAAACAAATTTCACTTGGAAAAATTCCCATGGCTCTCACCGAGGATCGAATCTAGGACACTCATGTCGACAGTCGAGTATCTACATCACTCGGCCATTCGTTCCACTTTTGAATAGTTCTCCCATGCTAAAAAATCTAAATGCAAGTGTATATTTCAATGCTTTAACGTGGAATATGTATTACATTCGTTAACGAGATTTTTTTAAAAATGTAATCATTTGATCGTTTCTCTTATTTCATTACAATGAATGGCTTCATCGAAACATTCACTGAAAAGTATAATATATGTATTTGTGATGGGTATGTGTATAAAATAAGATTTTTTTTAGTCTTTACTATTGTCAATTTAGGGTAACCTACATAGATTGGCACAAATTGGCAAGATACAATATTTTAGCACAAAAGGGTATAAAATAAAATAAAAGCATTTGCTGAAATGTTCTGTCTGACAAGTACAAAACAATTCTGGCACTTGTCTTCCAACTCTGTTCATTGCTAAATGTAACAAGCTATACTTGAAGCAATCAGTACTTTAACCACATGGACATTTTGCAATATAACTACATTTCTAATACCGATTGCCTTTATGTAATGTAATTCGTGTTATGTTTGTCCGATAATATACTTGTACTATTTCGAAACTATTTTAATTTCTCAAAGTATCGATCAAAATAAAAGACTATTTTTTGGAAAATTTGTAATTAAATTGAAAACATCATCGCCACATTGTGTTCGATTGTTTATGTGAAATATGTTTTATGTAATACGTATTTCATGTAATTATTCAAATGTAATATATGAGTCATCGCTATTTCATCTATCTTATAGCTGTTAAAGGCCAACATATAACTACATTCAGTGGCGTTGCGAGGGGGGTGCCGAGGGGGGCCATGGCCCCGGGCGGCGTATGCAAAGGGGCGGCGGCAATCACCATGATATTTAAATTAAAAAAAATATAGGTATAGGTATATAGGTATATTTGAAACTGCAAAACGCTGATTCAAGCCAAGCAGGTAAAGCAGGTGGTGCAAAAGAAATTTTCTCAGACGTTTTTACAGCGCATTGTAGAGTAGTGTTTCCCTATTATATATTTCTCAAGTGATGGTTGATGATAGTGTAATAATAATCAGATCACAGTAAGCAAGTAATCAATCTCAGACCGATTTATTATAATTCTCTAAGCCCAAATTAATCAAAAAATTATCTCAGACCAACTATGTCCACGTTAAAACTAACAAATTTAGCTATTCTGGCAACTGAACATGGCATACATATTGATATTGACAATTGTATAAAAGATTTTGCTATTAAAAAAAATACGAAAAGTGAAGCAGGTGGTGCAATAGAAATTTTCTCAGACGTTTTTACAGCGCATTGTAGAGTAGTGTTTCCCTATTGTATATTTCTCAAGTGATGGTTGATGATAGTGTAATAATAATCAGATCACAGTAGGCAAGTAATCAATCTCAGACCGATTTATTGTAATTCTCTAAGCCCAAATTAATCAAAAAATTATCTCAGACCAACTATGTCCACGTTAAAACTAACAAATTTAGCTATTCTGGCAACTGAACATGGCATACATATTGATATTGACAATTGTATAAAAGATTTTGCTATTAAAAAAAATACGAAAAGTGAAGCAGGTGGTGCAATAGAAATTTTCTCAGACGTTTTTACAGCGCATTGTAGAGTAGTGTTTCCCTATTGTATATTTCTCAAGTGATGGTTGATGATAGTGTAATAATAATCAGATCACAGTAAGCAAGTAATCAATCTCAGACCGATTTATTGTAATTCTCTAAGCCCAAATTAATCAAAAAATTATCTCAGACCAACTATGTCCACGTTAAAACTAACAAATTTGGCTATTCTGGCAACTGAACATGGCATACACATTGATATTGACAATTGTATAAAAGATTTTGCTATTAAAAAAATACGAAAAGTAAATTTTTAATCAATAAAAAAATGTAATGCTGCTTTTTTTTTAGTTTGTCAATTTTTTTTAAGAATAACTAAATAGAGCGGCGGCAAATTTCCGGTCGGCCCCAGGCGACGAAAGCCCACGCTACGCCACTGACTACATTATACGCTACGAGTTATGGGATAGAGCTTAAAGTGCAGCTACCTACCTTGTGTAATAACAAGATGACCTACAATTTTACTATCATGGGGCACGGGCTAAAATGACTAAACTTTGGAGTGGTCTTCGAGGCCTCAGTTATCAAATATTTTTCAGAGGCTCAATATATGCAAGCGTCGGCCATGACAGTGTTTTTGTCTACATTGTTTGGACACATTAACGTAAGAATATGTCTGAGTATAATCAAGAAAATAACAATGTACATTCACAACGTTTCGGATCAAATTAAAATAAGCAATTTAAGTCTTTTCCGTTTCGGACAAAGGACATTTTAGAGCATTTTCGTGTACGCAGTGGCTACGTATGGGTTTTGATAAATATAGAGGGAAGTAATCATGTTGAATAACTGTTACAAAAATAAATATGATTACGACCCTTTAATTGGCTTTTATTATTTATATTTAAAATATAAGCAAAAACGGTACATAAGAAACTCTTATATTCAGCCCTGAGAGGTCCTATCGCGAAATGAACTTTTGATGTACACTTGGCAGGCTGAGACCTACTAAATGATATATACATCATGAGTCTAGGTCTTATGGTTCCTGAGATATAGGGCGCTGCTTTGTTAATATAGCTTATATAGTAAAAAACGATACTTAATACGCCCCCTTTTTCGGCCCTCAGAGGTCAGATCGCAAAATGGACTTTTGAGCACACATGGCAGGCCAAGACCTACAAAATAATATATACATCATGGGTCTAGGACTTATGGTTGTTGAGATCTAGGGTGATGACGGACAGACAGACAGACAGACAAAACGGGGACAATAGAGCATTTTTTTTTCGAAAATGCTCTAAAAAGGTTTAATAAGCCAAAAATAGCCATCGGTGCAGATGAAGTGTAGGATTCATCTGTTTCTGTCACCTGGCATCTGTTTCTGTCACCTGGCCATCTGTTTATGTCACCTGGCCATCTGTTTATATCACCTGGCCATCTGTTTCTGTTATCTGGCCATCTGTTATTGTCACCTGGCCATTTGTTATTGTCACCTGGTCATCTGTTTGTCACCTGGCTAGCTGTTAATGTCACCTGGTCATCTGTTTCTGTAACCTGGCCATCTGTTTATGTCATCTGGCCATCTCTTATTGTCATCTGGCCATCTGTTATTGTCATCTGTCCATCTGTTTTTGTCACCTGACCATCTGTTTCTGAAAGCTGGCCATCTATTTCTGTCACCTTGGCATATAAATGGATTGAACGCTGATCGTAACGCTAAATAAAATTTGATAACAAATCAACAAAACAAATAATTGTTTTAAATGCAGAAGCTATTTAATAAGCGTATTTTTTTTAAATTGGATTAAAAAAAAGTACATTACTATTTTTTTAATCTACTTCTCGTTTTAATCTTCGGCAACACCTTCTAGCATTTAACATCAATGTCAAACATAACTAAACTGAAACTAAATAACGATACCGGAAAAAAAAAATAATGCATTTTTCATTTGTAAAATTACGGCATTGAAACCTTTTAGCTTAACATTGCAAGAACTTTGAGTAGGTAGCCCATGCTAAAAAAATCTAAATGCAAGGGTATATTTCAATGCTTTAACGTGGGATATGTATTACATTCGTTAACCAAATTAAAAAAAAAATGTCAATAAATTTCATTCGTTTCTGCTGACTTCTCTGTTCTTCCGTCTTTCCACTAACACTCGTGACAAGATTTCTGGCAATTCTTCAACATGTAACTTGGGTTATATTTGCACTCGCCTCTTGAGGCCCAGCCAGGGCATTGGTTGTTATTGTCAACGCAAGCAGTTTTGCTGTTGCATTTATTGCATGACTTTATGCAGTTCTTCAACATGTAGCCAGGGTTAGAATGACACTGTTTGTTTTTGGCCCACATAGCACACTGGGTGTTTTTATCTTCGCATTTCTTAGCAGCCCCTCCAGTGGTATTGCCTTTGGCCTCACCAACACAGAGTTCTTTCTCTTCAGTGTGTCCTTTGGGGCATTTAGTATTGTTGTTGCATTGATTGCAAGACTTTTGACAGTAATTCAACATGTAGCCAGGGTTAGAATGACACTGTTTGCCCTTGGCCCACATATCACACTGGGTGTTTTTATCTTCGCATTTCTCAGCAGCCCCTCCGGTGGTATTGCCTTTGGCCTCACCAACACAGAGTCCTTTCTCTTCAGTTTGTCCTTCGGGGCATTTGGTATTGTTGTTGCATTGATTGCATGACTTTTTGCAGTTCTTCAACATGTAGACAGGGTTAGATTGGCACTGTTTGTCCTTGGCCCACATAGCACACTGGGTGTCTTTATCTTCGCATTTCTCTTTGGCCTCACCAACACAGAGTCCTTTCTCTTCAGTTTGTCCCTCGCGGCAAGGGGTTGTGCAGGATCTCTCGTATGGTTTCTCTCCGTTCCAGTTACCTTTGGGGGTGTAGAAACAGACCAGGTACCAGGCATTTCTGTAGGCATCGACAAGGTTGGGGCATGTGTGGGTGTAGCAGCTTACCTTGGAGGTGCTGTCCCAAACCATCTAAAATCAAAAGCTAAGACTGTTAAGATAAAAATATCTTAAATTTGCACCATCTAAAATCAAAAGTTAAGTCTGTTAAGCTATACATATCTAGAATTTGGACCATCTAAAATCAAAAGTTAAGACGGTTAAGCTATACAAATCTAAATGATTTGGACCATCTGTAATAAAAAGTTAAGACTGTTAAACTAAAAATATCTAAAATTTGGGATTTTAGTTCGATGCTAATATATCACGAAAGAGGTTGGATCAGTACACCAGGTGTCGTTATGAGAGGAAGATCATGGATTTTAGATCGCCCCGTAAGGAAAACTTTTGGTTTAGTAAGGCTCAATGTAGTTAATTGTGTTTTGATCATGCCTCAATTATATCTTTAATAAACATTTATCTTTCAAAAACGCAAGAAAAGAATGATTTATATTCTAAATGGGCAATGCTCAGCTTGGAGCTCAACTGTTACAAAATACAAACACATTTTAAATAGACTTTTGTTTCAATTCACTTTCTGTCAGTCTGTGTCAACGTGTCTATTAACTTAACCTCGAAATAGCGTGAGCACCAGTTTGTACCTTGGTAAATGATAAAAAGTAAAGTAAAGTTTCCCTTCTTGGCCTTAACGGGCCAAATGGGGCAAATGAAGTGTAGAATTCACCTGTTTCTATAACCTCGGTATATGAAGGGATTGTGTGGTCAGCACAACGCCCAGCCGCCTTTATTTCCCCAACTTAAAGTCAGGTACCCATAGCTGGGTGGACATGTCGACCAAATTTCACCGAAGATCGAACCCATGACTCCCAGGTTGGCAGTCGAGTATCTACAACACTCGGCCACCCGTCCCATGGTAAATGATAACATGACGAAATATACCTTCAAAATATTTTAGACATACTATGTTATTACTAAAAAGATTTTTTATACATTTATATTAACTAGAATTGCTGAGGAAATGTTAAAGAAAAATTAAAGACATTCTTTGAGAACATTTGTTTTTTCCCCACTGTATATGGAAAAGTAAACATATAGAATGCTTTTTAGAAATTTGACGTCCTCACTGAAAACGATTATTCAAAGAATTTTGATATTTTAAAGTGGCTTATTTATTCTACCACTGTAAATCTGCACGGGGACGGGTTTTGTGGTTTGCCAGCGGAGATCGCAGGGTTTCCGCGGGGATGGACGGGATTTGCGGGGTTGGTTTTTGCCACATTCTGTGAGTTTTTGGATGAAATCTAAGCCCTCCCCTATTTCCTTAGGTTGAGTCATCGACTCAGAGGGGAGATAAGAAAGGGGATGGGTTTATGCTAAGCCAGAACCATCGCGGGGAGGAAACCTACTGTCCTTAATCCTTTGTCACTTTAATAGATTAGATAAGTGACCAAAACCTTTATAGATATGACACTCCTTGAGACGACATGATGGCAACCCAGGTGTTTTTTCGGTATCCGGACAAAAACCCTCACGGACACAACCACCACGGACATATCCCAAGCGGTTAAAACCTACAGCGGACCTATCCCCTACTTTTATTGTAAAATATATTATTCGGCTCTCATTTTCATTAAAAAATGTAATACATAATATCTGGATGTAAATACATTACAAAATATGTATTTTTAAGTGAATTGTTTTTCAAAGTACCCCATTAAGCTGCAATATCCCGTCGAGCCACAATGGTCAAAAGTCAATCCCATGATAACTTTACATCTACAGGAAGCTTATCTTATGAGGTGAAATAAACAAAAGTGTTAATTTTAGCCCAAGGTCAAGACTGGCTGTATCTTAATAGTACCTTTTAATTCTCAAGTCAGACACACATTTCATAGCATAAGGTAAAACAACCAGCATAAGAATTACAGTGGTCGAAAGCTAATTAGGTAAAACAACATAGGAACATGCCTATTGATATACCATGTTGACAGACATGATCTCTTATATTGGCCAACATTTCCTTTAGCCTATGGTCAAGATTGTATAGATAGAATTATATCAATAATAGCGACTTAAAGTTGATCATAATATTTTTGGGGTTTTGTCCTCCGTGGGTTTTGCCCTGCACTCGTTTTTTTTCAGATGAACTACAATGACGATTCATACACATGTATCAACTATTGTCTACGCTAACAAAACTAGAGCTCGCTAGCCAAGTACGATCCGTTGGACTGTCTGGTCAACACTGCGGCTTCAAACTATTCTGGTTGTATCAGATAATGTGAACAATATGAAGGCTGCATTTGAAGAGTTGTCATGGATTGGCAGTGAAATGTCATAATATTATGGTGGTTTTGGTGCACGGTTTTGGTGCACGGTTTGAATGAAAAATAATCCCATGTTTTATTTGCATGTTGAATTTCTCAACTAGTGTAAAAACAACAACGTAATATTTTGCTACGCAAATAAAGTCTAACGACCTACTACGAACTACCCTGAAGCACGATGGGTCAGTGTTTTGATAATACTGTAGTCAGTAACATGATCATACAATTTTGTAGAATTGTGTGCCTTAAGTAATGAGACGGAGGTCAGCAGAGGAAGGACTGATGAAGAGTGTAATAGACATTTTAGAGACTTTTGAAACATCAGCAAAATGTTTTATCTTCAGACAAAAAATCAAACAATTCACTTGGTACTGCCAATCAAAATTAAACCTCAACTTACTCGTTTCAATATAAATTCGCAGTTTAATTTTTAATATTAATTTGCTGTTTTTAATTTTTTAAAATATTAATTTGCTGATTTATTTGTTCTGAATTTTTTTTTCTTTTTCATTTGTCTTAATATAAGTTGATTGATTATTTTTTTTTTAATAATTTTAAGTTATAGACAGTCCTTGTTGCTAGTTTAAACATATTGTCTACAGGTGATTTTTATTTCAACTGGTACGGGTCTGTACGGGTGGGGACGTGTGAGAATGGAACAGACTTTCACGGGAGAGAGTGGGGCGTGTTCAAACTATGCGGGGATGGGTGGGGTGGATGAAAATTACACCCCGTGAAGCTCTATCCAGCAAAAAGTAGTATTTGTTTTTTTTAATATTCAATTAAACTCTATAAATATACAATATATAATTTAATGGTCAACAGAATAGCGTGAGCTAGAAGTAGAAGTATTCAATTGCCCAACAGATTACTATTAACGTCAATCGAAACAATGAAGTCAGTAAAGGTTCTAGAAGTTGAGCTACCAACCTGTGTGTAATGACAAGCTAAGCTTGCCATACAACTGTACTGACCATAGCTGTACTCGTCCTTCTCATTGAACCAGTTGTCAGAGGCTTGCAAGATCTTGTCTTTTTCTGGACGTTTATAGGTGGAATAGGCCAGGTTCTCACCTCGACCTTCCTTCGACTCGTGTCTAAACACACAGTTCTCAGCCCATTGCTTGGATTGTCTCTCCAGCTCCATATCTGAAACACGGACAACACAGTACCATGTATTAAACTTTAAGAACTCTAGACTAATGCGTATTTTATTGTCTGGTTTAACTGAACCCAGCAACATACACTGTTAGAAACAAATAACTGAACCCAGCAACATGCACTGTTAGAAACAAATAACTGAACCCAGCAACATACACTGTTAGAAACAAATAACTGAACCCAGCAACATACACTGTTAGAAACAAATAACTGAACCCAGCAACATACACTGTTAGAAACAAATAACTGAACCCAGCAACATACACTGTTAGAAACAAATAACTGAACCCAGCAACATACACTGTTATAAACAAATAACTGAACCCAGCAACATACACTGTTAGAAACAAATAACTGAACCCAGCAACATACACTGTTATAAACAATCAAATAACTGGATCAACCTTCGTATGGAGCTCATATAGAGGTGTAGATCTAGGTAAAGTCATAATCAGTACTTATCCATATTTAACATTTTAAATGTTAGTACACACTGTACTAAGTGTGGTACTTAGGGCTGTGGATTCATGGTAGTATTAGTCTACACTCTACACGATACACCAGAACTCATATTTCGCCGGAGTTGACAGAATTATTTTTTTTAGTGGCTCCAAGGCTATAGAAAAAAGTCGAATATTATTTCTAAATTGTTAATCAAAACTGTCAATCAATGCAAACACCAAATCACGAACTGTATTTAATCAAAGTATTAAAAGAATGCAATCGCTTGTCTTAATTCCAGTGCTTGATTGTCTACTTTTCATTTATATGTTTGTTTTATGTTAAACATAATAATAATTATTTGTTTGATGTTAAACAATATATTAATGCTTATTTGATGTTTAACATTATAATTTTGCTTGTTTGATGTTCAACATCAAACATTATGATAATGCCAGTTGTCGACCCTGAAAAATAATTGAAATGTGTTAACATATCTAATAAAACTAAAAAAAAATGTTTTATCTTTAAATTCCGATAGGTTTTCTTTTATTCTAAAATCAATATCCTCCCAGTATCGCGATCCATAAAGGATTTATTTCTGATGTTGATGATTAAACCCATTGTCCTTTGATGAAATTAGTTTTTGTATTGACCAATCAATGGCGTTGTTTATCCGTATTGTTTTTTTTTCAAAAATGTTTTCATTTTGGTTAATGCAGTGATTCATACAGCCCAACTATTTGGTTTTAATTGACTATTTAAAAAATATATTTTCGTTTCATTAAGCTGCATTGCTACAAAGTTTGTGCATTTTAGACCCACACTGCGGGATGCATTGCAGAATAGAGCGGGTCAAGTTTGAGAGCCACTGACCTGTATGACGTGATGACGGAGCGGACAGACAAACGAAATGTATCAAAAGTCTTGGATCTTATGAACTGACGTAAGGAGAGTTAAATCAAATATTACAGATCGATTACTGCAAGTGTCCGAGTGGGAGTACAAATACTAGTTTACATTTTGATGGTAAAATTATTAAGAAAAAAGAACACCAAGTAGTTGTATTAAAAAATGAAGCAAAAGAAGTGAGGCTAGCCGTCTTATTTTTACCTGATGGCAAAGCTGCTACGATTGGATCTGCCATTCAAAAAACTTTAGATGAATATAACTTATGGTCAGCTATAAAGATGATAGTGTCAGACACTACAAATGTTAATACAGGGTCGAAGTCTGGTGTTGTGGTGAAACTTCAGAAACTGTCTGTTCAATATGGTGAGTCTGCACCAGTCTTTATTGGTTGTCAGCACCATATACTTGATCGTGTTCTTGGACACGTGTGTGATGCATTGCTCGGTGAGTCAAGGAGTCTCCTAACATACATTATCCATTTTTAAATAAGATACTTAAAGATTATGAAATGTTAAAAAAAGATTTTGAAAGTAAAACAAAGAAATATGCTCCAATTTTAGAAAAACAGGAAATAGGTTGGAGATATGATATGAAATTTTTGCACCATCTAATTTGCGTTTTTAAGCATTTTAAGAATTCTCAACAAATGCCAAAAGTTAATTTTAGCGCACTGCCTGGCCTCAGCAATGCCCGATGGAACTCTCGAGCAATTTTTGCATTATTGGCTTTCATACTATTGCCTGATGAACGAAAGAACCTTCAGAAATTGTGTGAATTTATCTGTGGACAATGGAGTGATGCCTGGTTTAGTGATCATCATTACAAAGCTGAACAGTATGAACTTCTTTTGCATGCTGTTAATGATTATCCAAAGGGGTTGCGCTGTCTTCGAACTCATTGGTCTCAAAGTCCATCTCCAATACTCACTCCACTTAGCAATGTATGTGCAGAAAGAGCAATAAAAGTTCTGCAAGATATTATTCCCGTTTGCCACTCACAAGAGAAACTGAATTTACGTTTTATTTTTACAAATAAAAGTTTATAAAACAATACTTGAAATTATTAAAAAATGTCAATTTTTCTAAAACTTCAAAATGTTTGGTGGGTGACATTTTTCAACTTTTTGAATAAATTTGATATGGTTTTGTGTCTCTACAATAAAAACTCATCTTTTGATGGTATGCCATACAAGTGTTGTTCTGAAGTCATATACCTAGTGTCCACTCTGTGATGTTAAGTTGTCCACTCTATGATGTTATGTGTCCACTCTATGATGCTATGTGTCCACTCTTTGATGCTATGTATCCACTCAATGATGCTATGTATCCACTCAATGATGCTATATATCCACTCAATGATGCATGTATCCATTCAATGATGTTATGTTGTCCACTCTATGATGTTATGTTGTCCACTCTATGATGCTATGTGTCCACTCTATGATGTTATGTGTCCACTCTATGATGTTATGATTTGATTCGGATAACTAATGAGAAAAGTGACGAAGATCCAAAAACGTTTACTGTTCAATAGGCCTCTCGCAATAGGGTGAGTTCAATCAATGGTCATTCCGTCACTAGTGACCACTAATGTGTCAGCGTAGGATGACATTTATCGCCTAAAGATTAGATTACTGGGATTGGCCATCTGCCACAATTTAAGACAATCGTATAATCATGTGATTGACCATCTGCCACATTATAAGACAGTCAAAGTATAATCATGTGATTGACCATCTGCCAATTTTAAGACAGTCAAAGTATAATCATTGATTGACCATCTGCCACAATTTAAGACAATCGTATAATCATGTGATTGACCATCTGCCACAATTTAAGATAGTCAAAGCATAATCATGTGATTGACCATCTGCCACAATTTAACACAGTCAAAGCATAATCATGTGATTGACCATCTGTCACAATTTA
The DNA here is from genome assembly GCA_021962125.1 of Bulinus truncatus. Classification (NCBI taxonomy): domain Eukaryota; kingdom Metazoa; phylum Mollusca; class Gastropoda; family Planorbidae; genus Bulinus; species Bulinus truncatus. Next base: position 800,477 of record JAGDYQ010000149.1, on the reverse strand, counting down.
AGACAGTCAACGTATAATCATTTGATTATTGTTGCGATTACTATTATCTCAACGATATTACCGTTACTTGAGTACAATTGTTATTAACTTTCAGAGAAAGGGGCATGTCGTTTTAAAAGTATTTATACCCTAGAAAAAAAGTTTTCCATGCTGTTAAATAAACAGCTAACTCTAGAATACATTGTTATGTAATAAAAAATGTCGTTGATATTTCGATTTTTCCAATCATTGACAGGTGACCACGGCTTCACTTTATACAGCTGCACCATGTAAAAGTGGGCAAGAACAGCTATGGAGATATAACAAGAATATTTTCCAGGTAAAGAAAATTTGAGATTACTGTGAGGGGACTGGGGGTGTAGAAAAAAGTAAAAAAGTATCTGTTGTGATTTAAAGGTATCTGAATCTATATAAGTATCTGTTGTGATTTAAAGGTATCTGAATCTATATAAGTATCTGTTGTGATTTAAAGGTATCTGAATCTATATAAGTATCTGTTGTGATTTAAAGGTATCTGAATCTATATAAGTATCTGTTGTGATTTAAAGGTATCTGAGTCTATATAAGTAACTGTTGTGATTTAAAGGTATCTGAATCTATATAAGTATCTGTTGTGATTTAACGTTATCTGAATCTATAAAAGTATCTGTTGTGATTTAACGTTATCTGAATCTATAAAAGTATCTGTTGTGATTTAAAGGTATCTGAATCTATATAAGTATCTGTTGTGATTTAACGTTATCTGAATCTATATAAGTATCTGTTGTGATTTAAAGGTATCTGAATCTATATTAGTATCTGTTGAGATTTAGAGGTATCTGAATATATATAAGTATCTGTTAAAATTTAAAGGTATCTGAATATATATAAGTATCTGTTTTGATTTAAAGGTATCTGAATCTATATAAGTATCTGTTGAGACTTAAAGGTATCTGAATCTATATAAGTATCTGTTGAGACTTAAAGGTATCTGAATCTATATAAGTATCTGTTGTGATTTAAAGGTATCTGAATCTATATAAGTATCTGTTGTGATTTAAAGGTATCTGAATCTATATAAGTATCTGTTGAGATTTAAAGGTATCTGAATATATATAAGTATCTGTTGAGATTTAAAGTTATCTGAATCTATATAAGTATCTGTTGAGACTTAAAGGTATCTGAATCTATATAAGTATCTGTTGAGACTTAAAGGTATCTGAATCTATATAAGTATCTGTTGTGATTTAAAGGTATCTGAATCTATATAAGTATCTGTTGTGATTTAAACTTATCTGAATATATATAAGTATCTGTTGAGATTTAAAGGTATCTGAATATATATAAGTATCTGTTGAGATTTAAAGGTATCTGATTATATATAAGTATCTGTTGTGATTTAAAGGTATCTGAATATATATAAGTATCTGTTGTGATTTAAAGGTATCTGATTATATATAAGTATCTGTTGTGATTTAAAGGTATCTGAGTCTATATAAGTATCTGTTGAGATTTAAAGGTATCTGAATCTATATAAGTATCTGTTGTGATTAAAAGGTATCTGAATCTATATAAGTATCTGTTGTGATTTAAAGGTATCTGAATCTATATAAGTATCTGTTGAGATTTAAAGTTATCTGAATCTATATAAGTATGTGTTGAGATTTAAGAGTATCTGAATCTATATAAGTATCTGTTGAGATTTAAAGGTATCTGAATCTATATAAGTATCTGTTGAGATTTAAAGGTATCTGAATCTATATAAATATCTGGTGAGACTTAAAGGTATCTGAATCTATATAAGTATCTGTTGTGATTTAAAGGTATCTGAATCTATATAAGTATCTGTTGTGATTTAAAGGTATCTGAATCTTTATAAGTATCTGTTGTGATTTAAAGGTATCTGAATCTATATAAGTATCTGTTGTGATTTAAAGGTATCTGAATATATATAAGTATCTGTTGTGATTTAAAGGTATCTGAATCTATATAAGTATCTGTTGAGACTTAAAGGTATCTGAATCTATATAAGTATCTGTTGTGATTTAAACTTATCTGAATATATATAAGTATCTGTTGTGATTTAAAGGTATCTGAATCTATATAAGTATCTGTTGTGATTTAAAGGTATCTGAATCTATATAAGTATCTGTTGAGATTTAAAGGTATCTGAATATATATAAGTATCTGTTGAGATTTAAAGTTATCTGAATCTATATAAGTATCTGTTGAGACTTAAAGGTATCTGAATCTATATAAGTATCTGTTGTGATTTAAACTTATCTGAATATATATAAGTATCTGTTGAGATTTAAAGGTATCTGATTATATATAAGTATCTGTTGTGATTTAAAGGTATCTGAATATATATAATTATCTGTTGTGATTTAAAGGTATCTGATTATATATAAGTATCTGTTGTGATTTAAAGGTATCTGATTATATATAAGTATGTGTTGTGATTTAAAGGTATCTGAGTCTATATAAGTATCTGTTGAGATTTAAAGGTATCTGAATCTATATAAGTATCTGTTGTGATTAAAAGGTATCTGAATCTATATAAGTATCTGTTGTGATTTAAAGGTATCTGAATCTATATAAGTATCTGTTGAGATTTAAAGTTATCTGAATCTATATAAGTATGTGTTGAGATTTAAGAGTATCTGAATCTATATAAGTATCTGTTGAGATTTGAAGGTATCTGAATCTATATAAATATCTGTTGAGACTTAAAGGTATCTGAATCTATATAAGTATCTGCTGTGATTTAAAGGTATCTGAATCTATATAAGTATCTGTTGTGATTTAAAGGTATCTGAATCTTTATAAGTATCTGTTGTGATTTAAAGGTATCTGAATCTATATAAGTATCTGTTGTGATTTAAAGGTATCTGAATCTATATAAGTATCTGTTGTGATTTAAAGGTATCTGAATCTATATAAGTATCTGTTGTGATTTAAAGGTATCTGAATCTATATAAGTATCTGTTGTGATTTAAAGGTATCTGATTATATATAAGTATCTGTTGTGATTTAAAGGTATCTGATTATATATAAGTATCGGTTGTGATTTAAAGGTATCTGAATCTATATAAGTATCTGTTGTGATTTAAAGGTATCTGAATATATATAAGTATCTGTTGTGATTTAACGTTATCTGAATCTATATAAGTATCTGTTGTGATTTAAAGTTATCTGAATCTATATAAGTATCTGTTGTGATTTAAAGGTATCTGAATCTATATAAGTATCTGTTGAGATTTAAAGGTATCTGAATCTATATAAGTATCTGTTGTGATTAAAAGGTATCTGAATCTATATAAGCATCTGTTGTGATTTAAAGGTATCTGAATCTATATAAGCATCTGTTGTGATTTAAAGGTATCTGAATCTATATAAGTATCTGTTGTGATTTAAAGGTATCTGAATCTATATAAGTATCTGTTGTGATTTAAAGGTATCTGAATATATATAAGTATCTGTTGTGATTTAAAGGTATCTGAATATATATAAGTATCTGTTGTGATTTAAAGGTATCTGAATCTATATAAGTATCTGTTGTGATTTAAAGTTATCTGAATCTATATAAGTATCTGTTGTGATTTAAAGGTATCTGAATCTATATAAGTATCTGTTGAGATTTAAAGGTATCTGAATCTATATTAGTATCTGTTGTGATTTAAAGGTATCTGAATCTATATAAGTATCTGTTGAGATTTAGAGGTATCTGAATATATATAAGTATCTGTTAAGATTTAAAGGTATCTGAATATATATAAGTATCTGTTTTGATTTAAAGGTATCTGAATCTATATAAGTATCTGTTGAGACTTAAAGGTATCTGAATCTATATAAGTATATGTTGAGACTTAAAGGTATCTGAATCTATATAAGTATCTGTTGTGATTTAAAGGTATCTGAATCTATATAAGTATCTGTTGTGATTTAAAGGTATCTGAATATATATAAGTATCTGTTGTGATTTAAAGGTATCTGAATCTATATAAGTATCTGTTGTGATTTAAAGGTATCTGAATATATATAAGTATCTGTTGAGATTTAAAGGTATCTTAATCTATATAAGTATCTGTTGAGATTTAAAGGTATCTGAATCTTTATAAGGATCTGTTGTGATTTAAAGAAATCTGAATTTATATAAGTATCTGTTGAGATTTAAAGGTATCTGAATCTATATACGTATCTGTTGTGATTTAAAGGTATCTGAATCTATATAAGTATCTGTTGTGATTTAAAGGTATCTGAATATATATAAGTATCTGTTGTGATTTAAAGTTATCTGAATATATATAAAAGTTGACTATAAAACGAGGTCGGTTATTTGGCTGTGGAAAGGTTGGTACGATGGGGGGGGGGGGGGTGAATAGGCCTTTACCCTGTTGGATTGGCAATAAGAAATGCTCTGCTTAAAACTGACATCACCTTAACAGCAGCAACATGTCCCAGATGCTTAGTTCGCATGATAAGTTTCTGATTGTCATTGATACAAACATGGAAAAAATTACCGTAAACCAATTTGTTCATCTGACATCCACCCTCTCCCCTTCTCTTCTCATTGTGTATGTCCAGAATGTAATCTCTGATTTCTTGGTCCCAGTCGGATGTGACCATGGAAGTGACCACTAGCACACACAAGTAGCCGATGTTTGGCACAAACAAAGTCATAGTTCTCTGTATGCCAAAAAAAAGGAGTAAATATTGTTAAGAATGTTTCTGAAATTTTCCATTTCATTACAATACACAAGACGAATACTTTATATTATGTTATAGTACAATTGTACTTTTTTTTTTTTACCGATATTTTAGTCAACTATTGCCAAATTTTGATCAAAAGAGAACATTTTATTTGAATACATTATTTCAAGTATTGACTTTAAATTTCAGTATTGAAAACAGTCAAATATACAGGAACACATTAAATCTGTTCCTAGATCAATACAAAGTAATCGGTCGTCGAATTTGTTCCGATTGTCGTATCAAAGATCAATATAACAAAAACCTAATTTAACAAAAAAAATGAATATATTTCCTCACAGAATCCATTTTATGCTGGCGGATACAAAAAAAACCCAGGTCTAACATTTATTTCAAACCAAAGTTTTCCTGATTTCTTTATCTTATGATTATAGTTCTATTAGTATTTTAGGGCTATTCGGTCAGGCTCACTGTAGACTTTATCTGTTTTAAGGGACTGTGTAGGTAGTACAAAGCCCAGCCGCATATATTACCAATCTGGTACCCATATGATGCTGGCTGGGCTAGGTTACTTTCACCAGGAACTGATAAAAATTCCATGGCTATCACCAAGGATCAAAACAGTCGAGCGCTCTACACCGCTCAGTCTTTGTCTGTTCTCTTATTATTAATTAGTTCATTGGCAATGCTGGTAAATGTATATATGTCTGTACATTTAAACTACATATTAATAATTTTATTAATGTTTATTTTTAAATTTCATTTAGCAATCTAGCTTGATCTCCTACATCAAACATCGCAAATAATCAAATTAATATTAAAGAATATAATGATAAGGCTGCTATACTTTAGTGAACCTGGCCGTTTATCCGAACGGAGGGTAAAGGATAGTTATGTGCGTGTGCATGCACAGCATTAGGGACCTTTCACTTATTGCGTAACGCCTTTGGGTGTTCGATTTGAAGTGTGACAAAATAAAAAAAAAGAGAACTATCATTTACATATTTATCAGAAATTGTGGAGAGTATCATATAAATATTTTGGCATGATATTTGTATGAACTCTCAACCCTGGTCTGAGAGACATACCATGATCTACGGGGAACAGATCATTGGGGTTCTCTAGTCAGGAATTAAAAAAAAAAGCCCTTTCTTGCCAGGGTCGTGATACTGTGGTCAATGTGGACTATCCGAGACCGTAGTATTCGTAGCGGGCGGTGGTGACGGATGTGGTCGGCACACAACACTCTTCCACTATGTCCCGCTCAAGCACACCTGCGCAGAATGCCATTTCGAGCTGAGGGTACAGACACATTATACCCTTCCCTTTGTCCGAGTGGCAGGAAAAACCCCTTGCCTCGCCATTCTGGCCAATCAGCAGTACACACACCCTGCTGGTCTGGCCATTTTGGGCAAGTCACAAAACCCTCTTCTGCCATCCCGGCAGATGATAGCGGGCACACTCACCCCGCCCCTCTTTAGGGATGGCAAACGTGCATCAGCGCCGCCAACAATGCTGGTGTGGTAGGCACACTACACCCTATTATGCTGACAATGGCGGTGTAAAAATAAAAATTATCAGAAATAACTTACCAAAACACAGTAATGTGAATAAAGCGTCAATAATTGTTTGATGTTCTTTCGTAGGGGGAGGAAATGAAGTCAACACTGGTGATACAGTTCCACTGGCTGGTATCGCAGCTGTCAGTATTCAGTTATATACTTCTGCCACAATGGATGTAAATAAAAACACTTCGTTCATTCCCCAAATTCTACAATTGGAATGAAATAATTTAACTCTAGGAACCGTAATCGTTATTTTGTATCGATTTCGGTACTCAATAGGAGAATCTAAAAATAGTTTTGGTATCCTTAGAAAATGTTGATATCGTCCAACAATATATTCGAATTTTTTTTTTTTTCAATTATTGTCCATGTCTTTTGTCCCGATAATGTAAAACCAAATAACAGGCTGTTGTATTTTGTAACCTTTAAAAGAATTTTAACAGTGGCTCCCTAAGTTTTACAATCTGCGACTCACAATGATAACATTTTAGGTTTCGCAACCCCGCTATAAAAAAACTTTTTTTGTATACGTGACCCGTATGTAAATAAAAAGTGTGGCAAGAATAGATAGACTATATATATATATATATATATATATATATATATATATATATATATATATAAACAATAATATAGTTTTGTTTGTAACATAAAGACTAATGAAGATGCACATTGCATATTTCGATTATTAAAACCTTCGGTGATAAAATTTTACTTTTGTTATGACACACCTGTGATTCGCCCGCCGCCCACCAGTATGTCACGACACGCAGTTTGATAACCACTGGATTAACCGACATTTAGATGACAAAAAGGTGTACATTGAGATGGTATGACCTCTTGAGTTTGGCTGTCGAGAGCTGCATGACTTTGTACATTTCACCCCCACAACAGTAATACTTTTATTCATTAAATACTGTTAAATGTACTCTGTTGGGGGGTTCCTTAGTAAATTTGTCACTATATCGATTACACTGGTTCCCAGCGAGAATCTAACCCGGAGCCTCAGGTCAATACTCAAGTCATTTACATAGTTTCGTCCCTTTATATTGACTTGTTAAATTCAGAGGGGGGGGGGGAGGGAGGGACGGAGAGAGGGGGTGTTAAACAAGTGCCAGAATGGAATTAAAAAAAACAACAACATATATTTACGTTTTACCAAATGTGAACTGTCTCAAATCAATAATCAATTTGTTACTAAGGATTGTTCTTTTGTAAAGATAATTTTGAAATCATGAAATAAGTTGCTAAAAATTTAGATTTAGGCAGACTTAGCGCAAAATAATAAATACACAAATCATTTGATACAATAAATTATAAACAAATCGATTGACATACACAAACTATAAAGAAATCAGTTTATCCCCAATTTGTGCCGTATATGTGTTCATCTATTTGTCCCTTAAATTTACAATAAAAAAACGAAATGTACTAACCTGAACAGGTGACGGATGGTCATACAGTAAAACGCTCGGCTGTCGACCTGAGGGTCACTGGTTTGATCTTCTGTGAGGACCAAAAATGATATTTTCAGGTCTATGCTTAAGTCCCCGCTATATCTCTCGTGGTGCCTCAATGCTAATTGCACTATCGGCTATGGTTGGGATGTAAGAAGGGCACTGCAAAAACCGTCCCATTAGTGGTTTATAGGATCTAAGAGATTTCATCTCATTCTTACAGGGACATCACACAACAACCTGAACAGAATAAGTCCATATAGTTTGTTGTATTGCTGTGACCGGTGGCAGGATGACCCGTAAACTGTATACGGGTTGGGAGCTTAGTGGGGACACACCTTTATCGTTCTTATGGCTAAATGTGAAAGTAAAGTCTGGGTTTATTTTTGTAGTCGTCCATGTTTGCCCGATGTTCCCCAGCCCGAACCTCCGCCAAACTCAGTGTGACACACTTTGGGAAATAGTGCTCTATGCAAAGATTTTGCAGGGCTCATCTAGCAGATATTTTTAGTAGTTAATTGCCACAAGGAGAAATTCTTTGCTCCGAGAGTAAAGATGGCTTTTGGGCCGTAAGTGCGATTCATCACAAAATGTGTGTGTGTCCAGAATAGCTGACTATATTTTCAGATATATTTATTCAAAAGTACATGGCCGATGACAATGGGAGAAAATATATTGATGTTTTGTTTTTGAAGTTTAGATTTGAACTAGTTGGTAGTTGCAATTTTCGTTGCCAAGATATGAGAAAATAAACAATACGGGCATCCGAGATTTAAAAATAAATCTTTATTCAACTTTTGTCAAACATTAGTTTTTACTAGCTGTACCCTGCAAAACATTTGCATAGAGTTATATCCCCTTAGGCTTGATCGGCAGGCGAGGTTATTTTTTGGTTTCGGGCAGATCCGATTTTTTTTTCATGATTGTATTTTAAACTGGAATACTTTTGTATTAATTCTTTACTTTCGATTTAACGCAAAGCCTAAATTGCTATTGTATATATTATTTTTTATTACAATCTACATCAATAAGAATTACCGCCATTAGTAAAAATGTTCTTTCTTTTCAATCATCAAATCGAATCGACCATAGTATCTCTGGCTCACATGTGATGAAAGTGTATTACAGATGACAGAATTACCCTTCCCCCCCATCTCCCCACTCCACCCTCAGCAACCCCCCTCCCCCCACCCATCCTTAATTAGTAGGGAAAAAACCTTCTTTTTCCACCACCACCACAAACCTTTTACCCTTCAGTGGTGCATACACTAACCTATTTTGTTTAACCAGTGGCGTCATTAGGGGGTGCGGGGGGTGTGGCCTGCAGCGTGTGACACCATTTTAGGGGTGACACCAAAATGAACAGTTCTTAATTTCATAGCAGAAAAAAAAAACTCGGTACAGTCGGTTTTATAACCGATGATAGTTAAAAACATGAGCAATAGCCTAGGATGTCACCATATAGAGCAGTAGCACAGGGTGTCACCATGTAGAGCAGTAGCACAGGGTGTCACAATATAAAGCAGTAGCACAGGGTGTCACCATGTAGAGCAGTAGCACAGGGTGACACAATATAGAGCAGTAGCACACGTTACCACCATACAAAGCATTAGCACAGGGCGCCACCATACAGAACAGTAGCACAGGGTGTCTGTAATCATGTAGAGCAGTAGCACAGGGTGTCACAATATAGAGCAGTAGTACAGAGTGCCACCATATAGAGCAGTAATACAGAGTGACACCATATAGAGCAGTAGCACATAGTGCTACAAAACAGAACAGTAGCGAACGGTGCCACCACACCATGCTGAGCTTCTTTAAGTAAATGAATACATTTCAAAGTTGATCGGAACAATCTAGAGTTTTTTTTGTGCAAATGTTCTTAAAAAATAAAGGGAGGCATGTAATCCCGTGGATTTTTGATATTGGAGATGGAGTTTACAGTGCCGTAGCGAGCTTAACTCGCGCCCGAGGCACAATACCTTTTTAGCGCCCACCCCCTCCATTCGAAACCCATATAATATTATATGTAAAATATACCATCTGGCGCCCCTTTGTAAGTAGCGCCCGGGGCTTGATGCCCCCTTGCCCACACCTCCTTATGCCTCTGGGAGTTTACTAACTCAATTTAATGAAAGTACTTTACATATTTCTATTGCAGTCAGTAATACTATCGGTTTTATCGCTAAAGTAATTTAAAGTAAATTCTCTCAGATCTAGTGCAGGAAAATTGCAGGTACCATTGCTAATTGTGGAAGTCTTGAGGGGGGGAGGTGACACCCTGAATTTTCCGCACAAGGTGTGGGTGACACCCACCATAGTGACGCCACTGGTTTTAGCAGATATCTAGTGCGGGTGTATTGTCTTTTGCACTGATGACTCCTCCATGAGAGCGGTGGAGTGGTCCTCAACCTCTTTATAGCCACGGACCGGTCAACGTTTAATAATTTCACCGCGGCACACTGGTAGACCCGTGGGGGGGGGGGAGGAACGTTGATTATTTAGACTTAAGATTATTTGGATTTACACAACGCACCTGCCTCTCACAGCCGGGAATCTCCCGGTTAAATTCTCGTCTATGACAAGTCGCACAATCCCGAGAGTAATACGCCCCAGTAAATAAAAAGGACAAAAATTAATACTTCTTGGGCAACCCAGTACAATTTGATCCACGGACCGGTACCGGTCAGACGTCCGGGGACCACTGGTGTAGATTCTTGACACTTCTTTCCATCTTCAGAAGCTCCCCCTGCCCAAAGCTCTAGTAATTAGTTGCACTATCTCAGGTGGTTTGGTGATGTCATGTAGCAAACTGGGACCTTCTTTAAGTCGCTGGGCACCACTGCATAACCCTTCTCGTACCTGTGGGTGTACTCGTACCTCTGGGTGTACTCGTACCTCTGGGTGTACGCGTACCTCTGGGTGTACTCGTACCTCTGGGTGTACTCGTACCTCTGGGTGTACGCGTACCATCAGTTGATAAAGGCATATTTAACGTCATATTTGAAATTTGCTAATAAGATCCGCCCTGTGTGATTATATTATTAATGGTAATATTATTTCTGTTTTAATATTATATAAGCTTTGCATACTATGTGATAATAAAAAAGATGTTGTAATTGAGTTCCTTTATTACACAGAGTAGCATTATTTCACCTACTTAGATTAATGAAGCAGATTCAGGGATGGAATTGTCGACTGTAAAATTGTCTATTCGAATTTTTTTTTTGAAAATGCTCTATTGTCCCCGTTTTGTCTGTCTGTCTGTCTGTCTGTCTGTCCGTCATCACCCTAGATCTCAACAACCATAAGTCCTAGACCCATGATGTATATATCATTTTATAGGTCTTGGCCTGCCAAGTGTACATCAAAAGTTCATTTCGCGATCTGACCTCTGAGGGCCGAAAAAGGGGGCGTTTTAAGTACCGTTTTTGCTTATATTTTAAATATAAATGATAAAAGCTAATCAAATTGTAGATGAGAATAATAACGTTTTTTTTCGCTCTTATTTATACTGTCAGATCCGTTCTTAGGGCATCACGGGGGGGGGGGCAGAGGGGAGGGGGGACAAGGCTGAGACTTTATGAAATATTTGGGGGCCCATGCAAAAGCACAAGTCAGGTAATAGGTATCAAAGATTTATCTAAGGCGCCTGTGGAGAAATAGTATAGCATACGCTTGATGACGCAATTCGGTAGGCTCCGCCCACCTCAGTAGCTATGGCGTCATTCCGCCATCTCGAGTTGTAGTTTATTGTAGATTTTGGTGTATACGTCATTTGGTACAAATGACGTATATTAAAACCGACAGTTGGGAGCACATGGTTTGTTTTATAATCAGTCTAGCTTTGGGCATCGATGTAGATGGATGATGCATGGTTACAGTTTGCTATTGTACTCCTCCTGAGTTCACCTTTATGTCAGTTTATGTTCAAGTATTAAATGATTGTTGATGTTACTTCACTGGAGTTAACTTCATAATTTGCGTTGTCTGAATTATTACACCTTCTACAAGTATTATCATAATAAGGACCCGTAACAGGGCCATTGTCGATCATATAGATTGACTATTAGAACGGTTATCAGACTGTTTATTGTGAACTGTGCATATATAAAAATACATGATACATTTCGAGGTATTCTCTTGTTATTAAGATTTCATACGTTAACGTAATGATTGAACTAACAACAAGGTACTTTCCTATTTCTTCATTCACTATTTGAGCTCAGTCATGAACAATACATTCTATCAATTAGACTAAATCTCACACAACTAAACAAATACCTTATAATTATACCAAATACAGACCGCCATTTTTTTAATTGTATAATTACATCGTTAAGTAAAATATTACCTGAGCTTATACATACAAAGACATAGGAATCTAATTATATGAATTAAAATTTTTATTTTAATGCAGACGAAAAGCTCAAAAAATAATATAAGAGAATTAATTTATGTAATATAAAAATAAAAGAATCTTTAGAGATGGCATTGGTAGTTTGACGTCATTTATTTTTCTGCATGCTGCTGAATACTTCTGTCTTTCCATTAACACATGTAACAAGATTTCTTGCATAATTTATCCATAACAAGTCGGTTTTTTCGGCACTGGCTCTGTAAGGCCCAGTTTTTGCATTCAGGTTTCAAGTCCTCACAGACGTTTTTGTTGACATAAATTGCACGACATCTTGCAGTGCTGCATCATGTAGTCTTTTTTAGACTCACACTTTCCTTTCTTAGCCAACTGGGGACACATGCCCTGGTTATCAACGCAGATATCTTGTTTCTCTCCTGCTTTCACTACTTTGTCCTTGGATTCTCCAACACAGAGTCCTTTCTCTTCAGTTTGTCCCTTGCGGCATTTGGTCTTGCATTCTTTCTCGTATGGTCTCTCCCCGTTCCAGTTTCCTTCGGGTGTGTAGAAGCAGACTAGGTACCAGGCATTTCTGTAGGCGTTGAAAAGGTTGGGGCATCTGTGGCTGTAGCAGCCTAATTTAGAAGTGATGTCCCAAACCATCTAAAAAAAAAACACAAAAGTAAAGACTGTTTTGCTATAACATTAGATTTTTCATTTAAAAGGCATTAGGTCAAGGGTCAGCTTTGGTCAATACCCCTGGAGTCCTCATGAGAGGAAGACTCGGGACTTAAGATGGCCCGTTTGGGAAATTGTTTGCTAAGGGGGGCACCTCAAACATATTCTTGGGAAGACTCAAGCTGTTAACGCCATTTTGATAATGTATCATTCACCTTTACTTGACAGGTACTTTGAATTAATGCAAGAACTGTATGATAGATATTCTAAATGGGCAATGTACAGCTTGAAGCCAAAGTGTATACATAGTGTATACAAAGCGTATACAAAAAGCATACATAGTGTGTACAAAGTGTATACAAAAAGTATACTAAGTGTATACAAAGTGTATACAAAGTGTATACAAAGTGTATACAAAGTATAAACAAAGTATATACAAAATGAATACAAAGTGTATACATAGTGTATACAAAGTGTATATAAAGAGCATACATAGTGTATACAAAGTATATACAAAAAGTATACATAGTGTATGCAAAGTGTATACAAAGAGCATGCATAGTGTATACAAAGTGAATACAAAGAGTATACATAGTGTATACAAAGTGAATACAAAGAGTATACATAGTGTATACAAAGTGTATACAAAGAATATACTTAGTGTATACAAATAGTATTCAAAGTGTATACAAAGAGTATAAAAGTGTATACAAAGTGTATACAAAGTGCTTACATAGTGTATACTAAGTGTATACAAAGAGTACACAAAGAGTATACATAGTATATACAAACATGGGCGTTGCTAGGAATTTTTCCGTGGGGGGGGGGGGCAAAAAAAACACGTTTTTTATTTTAACTGACAATGCCATACAGGTTTATTACTCAATTAAATCCAAGTAAAGTATAACATTAATTATTTATTTTGACATAAATAAATGTATTTGAAAATTTAAACATTTTGACTACAAGCACAAGCATGTTCCGATTTTTTTTTGTTTAATTTTGGCCTTCTGTAGCTTGAAAATGTTTTTGGCTTTCAGGTTTTTTTTTTATAATCAAGCAACTCTTGTTAGTTTATAATCGTCTGCTACAGAGTGAATTTTTAAATTTATCCTAAATCAGTATGAAAAGATGGATATCAGAAAATAAATCTACATGCTCAATAAAACGAAAAGTAGAGCAATCGCGGAATTCCGAAAAGCCGTTTGCAGTATCTGAATTATCATATGCATTGAGGGCAACAGTACAAGTTCAACAGCCAGACACAACTGAAGAAACTATTTCTTATTTGATTGTCGCTGTCACTTCTTCATTTCCTAAATTAGATATTGGAAGGTGTGTCCTGACATACGACCTTCAAATGAGAGGAAATTGCTGCTGATCCTTGATTGTTCGACCCCTGATAAAAAATATGATTTTTAGAGCTGACAGTGATGGAAACATAGGCTTTAGATATGCTTGGTTATCAAACTATTCATCGTGGGTTGTATACTTGCAAATGTTAAAAGGTGGCTTTTGCAAATTGTGCGTGTTGTTTTCGCAAAAAGTAGTTCCAGTAGTTCAGGAAGCATTAGTCATCAAACCATGCACAAAATTAAAAATCTCAACGAAGATGCACGTAGACACATGTAAAGCACATGGCACAAAGACTCTTATTAAGGATTCAAGCTATTTTGTTGCACTATTGGTAGCCAAAGTAGTTTTTATAGATGAGCAGTTGAACTCATCATTTAGAAGACAAATTCAAGAAAATTGCAACAAACTGGGTCCCTCCATTTCTACAATTTTTTTTTTGCGGCATGCATTCTGGTATTTTTTACGACCTGTTAGAGTTTCAACTTGAATCTGGAGATGAAGTTCTAGGTAATCATTTGTCAATTGGTTGTTGTAGTGCTAAGTATATCTAGGCAACCAGTGCCGCCGAGAGGGGGCAGTGGGCAAATGCCCAGGGGCCCGGCGAGTTCTAGGGCGAGATTTAGGGGCCCGGACTGAGTTGGCCAATCAACTTTTGAAAATATTATTATCAGCACAAGAGGCCCGTAACAGCCCTGCCCAGGGGCCCGACATTTACGTTGATGGGCCTGTCGAAAACTACACAAAACACTATGATCGAAATTTGTGGGTCTCTCTTGCGTGAAGACATTGTTCGTGAAGCAAATAATTCAGTTGCAATTTCTATACTTGCCGACGAGACAATATAATTTTAGGCATTGAGCAGATATCGTTTGGTGTTAGTTTGTCAAAGAACACAATAATTACAAATTCATTAGAATTGGGATTAGATACAATCCCTTGGCGTGAAAATTCTACAGCATGGGTCAGTCATTCTACAGCAGGGGCCAGGCTATAGCATGGGGGGGCAGGACATAAATTTTACTAAGTAGAGCAAACAAACAGAGGGGCCAGACAAATCGCAGGGAGAGCCAGGCTCCCATGCAGTGGCGTCACTAGGGGGGTGCGGGGGGTGCGGACCGCACCGGGTGACACCCTCACGAGGGGTGACACCCAACTGCAAAATATCTAGTTTTAGGCCTATATTCTTATTTTGTAATTTAAAATAATTCAAAGCCGTATTTAATTTTTATAAATAAATAAAAATATCTCCGATTACTAACTGATACTGCGTACTTTTTATTATTAATTTTTTTAACGCACTGGCTCCGGATACGTCTAAGATGAACACTTATGATTTAAAGTTATTTTCTTTACGCGGGAAATTGCATAACCGAGCAATTTCTTTCTGATTATATATTAAAATTGTAGATAATTTTTTGTGGCGCGCTGGCAGAGTGGGTTAATCGTTTGGCCGTGACCCATTTATTGCTAACTATATGCGGGTACGATTCCTATCGGAGACATATGTTTTTTTTTCAGATTTTTTTTTTCAGGATTAGGGTTAGGGATAGGGTTAGGATGTGGAGCAATATCTCTTGATGGTCCCCGAAAAAAAAAAAAATCTCCCATTATTAACAGTAAATGACGTCATCAACGTCTGCAGTAAATAAGAGTTCTCATTCATTCTGTTTACTGACGTCATTAAAGTTTGCTAGACGTATCCCGAAAAAAAAATACTTAGTATGTCTTAGACGTATCCGGAGCCAGTGCGTTATTTTAATGAAATTATTGGTATACTTGCACTGACCTATAGATATCAATTATCACTAAAATCCTGAACCCGGAAACGGAAAAAAAAATAAAGTCGCGCATGCGCACATATATACGGTCTCTGGAAAAAAAATATGGAGACCGGGGTGTCATGAGAGGGGTGACACCATGAGTTACCGCACCGGGTGACACCAACCCTAGTGACGCCACTGCTCCCATGCCCCCCAGCACGGTACATGCCTGATTAGATATGACAAACTTTGTCTGATGATCTACAATGGCAAGTAAAGAAGGAGCAGTCCAAGTAATAATTCGAAAAAAAGAAAGATTTAAATAATGTGAATGCTGTACGAAACACAATAGGAAAAAATAAGTCAATGATAGTTCTTTTCCGAGAAATTAATCAGCGAAGAAAACTAATTCCAAATGTTCCTTTGCTATGTGAAACTAGATGGACACATAAATATAAAAGGTTGTGGATTTTCGCTGAAAATGTGCCAGAAATTGGTAAACAAGATTTAAAACAATCTGGAAAAAGCAAGCAAGTTGCACATTAGTTACTTTCTGCTGTTAGAGGTTATGTTTTGGGTACATTTGTTGTTTATTTAGTTATTATACTTTAATGTATTAAACTTTCAGGAAATTTAGTTCAGTTTTATTGTAACAACTTTATGACATTTTTTTCAAAATGTAGGTGGGGGCGAATGCCCCCTTACCCCACCCTCCTTTGAATACGCCCATGTATATACATAGTATATACATAGTGTATAAAAAGTATATACATAGTATATACAAAGTGTATACAAAGTATATACAAAGTATATACAAAGTATATACAAAGTATATACATAGCAGAGCAAGTGATGGGTCACTGAGCTTGACCCATATGACCCATCAAGTTCTTGACCCAGACCCATCATGACCCATGACCCATTGAAGCAAGCTGCTATGATGGGACATATTAAAATTGTTTAAAAGTAAAAATATGCCCTCAACAAACTATGTGCATGCCCTGCTACGAAATTTAAAGCACAAAAAGTAAAAAGATAAAAGTTTTTTATTGAAGGAAAAGTTCAACTTATTGCAACAGTTTCCTTTGTAGCCATGCACAATGACAGAAACCATTTTGAATTTTTTTTAAAGTCATTATTCTTCTAATTACATCACACCTAATCATATACAGTCGATTCCGCTTAATTGGGACACATCGGGACCGAGGCTTTTTGTCCCAATTAAGCGGCTGTCCCAATTAAACATACACATTTACTATTGGCTTCTTGGTTTGGTTTCTTTGAGATTTGTCCCAAATAAGCGGCTGTCCCAACTAAGCGGTGTCCCAATAAAGCGGAATCCACTGTATATGAATTTGATTTGGTTTAAGTCAATAGTAACGTTTCTAGAAACCCAGATAAGGTACCCCCTTAAATTAAATAATTAAATAATAATTAAATTATAATTAAATTGACAATATCGCTGCAAGTGTTTCACATATAATTTTCTGTACAAATGTATAGAGAAAGGGCACGTTTTGTTTTCGTCGCAAATAAAAAAAAAAATCGCGCGACGACGGGTTTTTTTTTTTTAGGGTCGGGCGGGAACATTGACCCATGACCCATGTGACCCATCCAATTTTGCGACTTATTTGACCCATTGGCCCATGACCCATTATTAACCCATTACTTGCTCTGATACATAGTGTATACAGAGTATATACATAGTATATACAAAGTGTATAAAAAGTATTACAAAGTATATATAAAGACATTTTAATAGGTTTTTATTTAATTTCACTTTCTGTCAGTCTGTGTAAACGTATCTTTTAATTTAACTTCGATAGAGCGTGAGCGCCAGTTTGTACCTCTGGTAACTTTTAACATGACAATAAAATAGCATCAAAAAATTCTGGACTTAGTTTGTCGTCCAACTTTATTCAAAGCTAAAAAGAGATTTTTTTAATACATTTATGTTAACTTATGAATACACCGGAAGTGTTAAAAATAATTTTGTATATTAAATAGTGGAATGTAAACGTGTTAAAACGCTTTTCTAAAATGCACATTCTTAATTAAAATGATTCACATATGAAAGCGCCTGATGTAGATTTATTTCAATGCCTAACATATTACTATTAACGCCATTCGAAACAATGAAGTCAGTAAAGATTCTAAAAGTGGAGCTGCCAACCTGTGTGTACTCACAAGATCGCCCACAACTGTGCTGTCCGTAATTGTAAAATTGTGTCTCATTGAACCAGAGTTCAGATCCATGTGAGATCAATTCTTTTTCTGTTTTTTGATTGGAGACCCAGGCCAGGTTCTCACCACGACCATTCTTCAACTCGTGATCAAACACACAGCCTTCAGCCCATTGTCTGGCTTGTGCCTCCAGCTCCATATCTGTAACACGGACAACAAAGGGTAGTTAAACATTAAGAGCTCTAGACTATTCTATGTTTTACTGGCTGGCCTAACTGAACCCAGCAACATACACTGTTATAAACAATCAAATAACTGAACCCAGCAACACACACTGTTATAGACAATCAAATAACTGAACCCAGCAACACACACTGTTATTAACAATCAAATAACTGAACCTAACAATACACGCTGTTATAAACAATCAAATAACTGAATAAAGCTCTTTTTTAAAAATTACTTTGTTTGCAGTTTATATTGATGTGGAGACATAGAACAAGTTGTAATTATAACATATCCACAATTAACATTTTAATGATAATTACACAATCCTGACAAAATGTGATACATGTGACTAGGGACTTAAGACAGTAAGACTGTAAACGCTATACACCAGAACACAGTTCGAGCAGACAGATGGTTCAGCAATGTCAGTAGCGCGACTGTCGAATTGAGGGTCCTGGCTGGACCTCATGTGACAACCAAGCAATTATTTCGTTTCAGGTCCTTGTGAAATCTTCCGCAGTGGCTCCGCAGTAGCCAAGTCGATGATGGTATGTGAATTTTTAAACTTAACTGTCATCTATACAAACACCAAATCAACGAAATTTATCTAGTCAAAGAATCAAAAGATGCAATCAGTTGTCTTAATTTCAGTTTTTGATTGTTTAATTTACATTGTACTGTTTTTTTTATGTTAAAAAATTATACTAATGCTTGTTTGAATATTAACATCATAGTAAGTTTGTTATATTTTAATCATTATAATAATGTTTAGGGATGTGACGAAGTTTGAATTCGAATCCGACGACATTGGAACTTCAACATTTTTTGAGCAAATTCGAATCCGACGGATTAAAAAAAAATCCGATCGGATTCGAATTTGAAAAACGCAGTGGCTAGAGTTCGTCTAGACGGACGCCGTATTATTTTTTTTCGGGGTCCGTCTATAGATGTGCGCATGCGGGCCAATTGAGATTAAGAGTAAACATGACCGCATGCACGGCAATTATTCTTTATTACTTTTTTCGGGTCTGTCAATGCCTAATAAAGGAAGAGGAAAACAATATCATTCAAACAACAAAAATTAACGAATAAAACAAAAAATTATGCGCTAAATTAGCATCTATCGCACCCCCCCCTTTCCCAGAAACCATATAAAATACACGTTTTTTTTCTTATACTTGTATGAAATACCAATGAAGTCTTGGGGGGAAATGACAGTGACAAATTCCTTATTTCTTTTGTGACATTTTTTAAACAAATAAATACTGTATAGTTTTTTTTTCAATATTAATAAAGATTATAAAGAATTATACATGTTTTTTTATTTGTTTATAAAGCTATCCTCAAACCAAAGCGAAGCGTTCCGCTGCGCTATTTCTCACGTGAGATTTTTCAAAGCGCGAAAAACCCTCGCTATACCTAAGCGAAGCGAACGTGGGCGTCAGCCGACCGGATATAATGATTTTTTAAATTTTCTTTTTGTTTATTTGAAGACGTCGGCAGACATTTTCTTCTTATGATATATTTTCTACAGTTATTGTATTTTACAAGTAAAAAGTAAAAAAAAACACTTACTTTTTGGTATAATCTGATATAATTCAAGTTGCTATATATAAATGTAAGTCTTATTTGTTAATTTTAAGACATTTATATCAATTTTAACCATGATTTTCATTTGAGTCGATGTTTCTAGGCAGCCATTTTGGATTGTTTACACTCGCGAAACGCGAAAAAACTCTTAAGCTATCCTCAAACCAAAGCGAATTTCGCGTATCTAGGTAGCTCGCGAAATTCGCCCCTCTTTCGCGGCAATGTATTTATATGGAGATGCTCAAGCCGCGTAGAATTTCCGCGGCGGTGCAGAGAAATTTCGCGGCTTCGCTTCTTTCAGAGTTTTTTCGCGTTTCGCGAGTGTAAACAATCCAAAATGGCTGCCTAGAAACATCGACTCAAATGAAAATCAAGGGTAAAATTGATATAAATGTCTTAAAATTAACAAATAAGACTTACATTTATATATAGCAACTTGAATTATATCAGATTATACCAAAAAGTAAGTGTTTTTTTTACACTTTTTACTTGTAAAATACAATAACTGTAGAAAATGTATAATAAGAAGAAAATGTCTGCCGACGTCTTCAAACAAAAAAAAAGAAAATTAAAAAAATCATTATATCCGGTCGGCTGACGCCCACGTTCGCTTTGCTTAGGTGTAGCGAGGGTTTTTCGCGCTTTGAAAAATCTCACGTGAGAAATAGCGCAGCGGAACGTTTCGCTTTGATTTGAGGATAGCTTGAAAGAAGCGATGCCGCGAAATTTCTCTGCACCGCCGCGGAAATTCTACGCGGTTTGAGGATCTCCATATAAATACATTGCCGCGAAAGAGGGGCGAATTTCGCGAGCTCCTAGATACGCGAAATTCGCTTTGGTTAGAGGATAGCTTTAAACTTTTTAAAAGTTGATGACGTCATTTGCTGTTAATAATCGGAGAAGTATGTTTCTATTGTAAACAGAATGAATGAGAACTCTAATTATTTAAAGGTATTAACTAATACAATTATAGGATTTTCGCGGGAAATGCAGTCTACTATTTATATTCATTTTCTTCCTATGAGTTAAGATAAAATAAGGAAGTAAATTGCGTTAAAAGATTTATGATGCTGTTTAAAGTCGGCGATCGTTTAAAGAGTTGGAAGTTAATCTCGATTGTCGCGCATGCGCACATCTATAGACGGACCCCGATGAAAAATAATACGAAGTCCGTCTAGACGAAACTCTAGCCACTGCGTTTGAAAAATTACCGTTTTTAGATCAAACACGGCCGTAGAAATCGTACCTAAAATTGAAAAACCTAGAGACTTTCGAAAACCCTATATAAAGAAAACATATAACAATAAACACCTGGACCCTTACTCAGCTGTCCATAGATTAGACGTCGTGTTTGGTCAGAAACGTATTTTAGATAACCTCCCCGCCCCCCCCCCCATTCGCCAAATCCGCATCCGCATTCGAATTCGACGGATTTATATGGTGATAGAGTAACAAATGGTGATAGAGTAACAAATGGTGATAGAGTAACAAATGGTGATAGAGTAACAAATGGTGATTGAGTAACAAATGGTGATTGAGTAACAAATGTTGATAGAGTAACAAATGGTGATAGAGCAACAAATGGTGATAGAGTAACAAATGGTGATATAGTAACAAATGGTGATAGAGTAACAAATGGTGATAGAGTAACAAATGGTGATAGAGTAACAAATGGTGAAAATTTCTGGGGCGGCAGCCGTGGTAGTAAAAGATACGTACAAATATAGTTATTTAAAAAATTGACGTCCTTTAGTAATAAATGAATTGAATAATATTTTAGTGCTAAGAGTTTATTAATGCAGTGGATTCCGCTTAATTGGGACACCGCTTAGTTGGGACAGCCGCTTATTTGGGACAAATATCAAAGAAACCAAACCAAGAAGCCAATAGTAAATTCGTAAGTTTAATTGGGACAGCCGCTAAATTGGGACAAAAAGCCTCGGTCCCGATGTGTCCCAATTAAGCGGAATTTTAATATATTTCACTAAATAAAAGGACAAAACGTCATATTAGAAATTAAAATAATCTGATTTTATAAAAGAAATCAGAAAACAACGCGAGTAGTCGAACGTGGTTGAATACGTCATGCATGCTTTGAAGTAAATTGGGAATTCCACAATCGCAACACATCTATCTATAAATATATAGGATTGCGTCTTGCAGGCTGCTGCTGTTGTCCAGCATGGTTGGCTGAAGAAGAGAATTATATATATATATATAGGTATTAAAAAATAAATTAAATAATTGAAAATTAATTGTCGTAGAGTTACTCGACTGCCAAGTTATACTGTAGGTAAGATATTTAGTTTTCTTATGTAAATACTATAGAACAGAGTTATATTTCAAATCATTTGATCTGGGGAGAAATTTGACCATGATCATTCGCTTTGTTAATGTTATTTCAAGTCCGGAAAATGACACTGCAGCACCATCGTATGTAAATGGACATTTCTTGGGTTTTGTACCTCTAAAAGAGACAACTAGTGCTGGCATGACTGAAACTATTCTTAAGCAGTTAGAAGAGATGTCTTTATCTATTGAAAATTTACGCGGTCAAGGATATGACAATGGCAGCAATATGAAGTGAAAAGCCAATGGTGTCCAAAGAAGAATTATATATGTCAATCCCCGAGCATTGTTTGTTTCTTGCTGTACACATACCTTGAATTTGGCTGTAAATGATGCCGCAAAATGTTGCTTAGAAGCAACAACCTTCTTTGATCTAGTGCAACGTGTTTATACATTCTTTTCTGCATCAACTCGCCGTTGGGAAGTTTTAACTCGACATGTTACTAATCTCACTGTTAAACCACTGAGTGAAACAAGATGGGAAAGTCAAATTGATGCTTTAAAACCTCTTCTTTATTAGCCTGCTGACATCTACGATGCTCTGGCAGATATTGCGGATGACACAACTTTAACAGGAGCATCTGGTAATACATCACGAACCGATGCGCGGGTTATTGCAAAAGCCATTTTTAGTTTTAAGTTTGTCGTTTCTCTGGTTGTGTGGTATGACGTGTTGTTTGAGATCAACATGACTAGTAAACAACTTCTAAAAAAGAATTAGATATACATGGCGCCATCTATCATCTGGCTGAAACGAAGAAGTTTCTCGTAAACCGCAGAGATGACAGAGTATGAGAAAACACTGGTAGATGCAGCTGAAATCGCAGTCAATTTAGAGATGCCAGCACATTTCGAACCCGAACCAACTCGTATCAGAAGAAAGAAGAAACAATTTCCATATGAAGGAGATGACGACGAACTCATTCATGATCCAAAAAACAAATTCAAAGTAAACTTTTACTTAGCTGTTTTGACACGGCCATACAATCGGTTGATGAAAGTTTCACTCTGACGCAAAAATATGAGTTCGATTATTGGTTTCCTGTATGATTTTCATAGTTTACAAAATAAAAATAGCAGTGAAGTTACGGAACATTGTTTAAATCTTGAGAAAGCTTTGCAACATGGATACTCCAAACATATTGACGCATTTGATCTAAACAGTTAACTGAAAGCCATTTCAAGACGAGTTGCTAGGTGTACATCGCCACAGGATGTACTAAACTTTATATTGAAAAATAACACTGGTAAACAGTGATTTCATTGCCAGTGATATTTGAATCATTTTACACAAAGTCAACTATTCTGATTTAGAATATGTAAGTGCTTTTGCTAGATTGGCTCTATTTTACGAGATAATTAAAATTAATTAAATAATGTATGCACCGTGTTTGAAAATTGTCAAGAATTGCATGAAGTAAAATAGTATACTAACAAATACTAGTGAACATGTTAATAGTCATGCAGAATTTTGTTTAAAAAGATATGTAATAGTGCTATAGAAGAAAACATTTTCATTTGAAAAACTAATTATGTCTAATTAATTAATTAATATGTTAATTGTCTATGGTAATGCATTAGCAAATTGCTGTTTGCTCGATTTCCTTTTGTGTGTGTCGTTGGGGCAATTGCGCTGGAGGCTCCAACAGTAGTCAGCCATCATATTATGTCCCATCTTCCTTGATATCTCTCCTCCATCACCCTCATATCCTGATGGAACCTCTTGCCTTGTTCCTCACTGAAGTCCCCAAGGTTACCTGGAAATTTGTCTAAATGACTGTGCAGGTAATGTACCTTGATGCTTATATTTGCTCCAATGTTTCTGAAGTTAGCGAGCATATCTTGTACCAGTTTTTCGTAATTCTCTGCTTTGTTATTACCTAAGAAGTTCCTGACAGCTGAAACAAAACTGTTCCATGAAGAAGCTTCAAGGTGATCCGTGAAATCTGTAAAAGTTTGATCGTTGATGAGTTTTCGAATCTGAGGACCGTAAAAAATCCCAAAGCCTTAACAAATTGTTTCATTAAACCTAATTTGATATAAAGCGGTGGGAGAATGATCTTATTTTGTCAACCAGTGGCTTGTTGATGATATTTTCTTTACCTACAGTCATGGTTTCCCTTGCAGGCCATGTCACTTTTGTCCAATGATCTTGCCTTGCCCTGCTATCCCAAAGGCACGTGAAGCACGGGTATTTTGTGTATCCTGACTGCTACCCAAGCAAGAAGTTTACCATTTTTAGATCAACACAAATTGACCACTGATGCTCATAATAACAGACTTTCTGCAATACTGTTTTGATATTCTCATACTCTTCTTTAGGTGTTGTTGAGTGAGCAATAGGAAGAGATGCGTAACGGTAACCATTGTGTAACAGAACACATTTCAAGCTTCTGATGGAACTGTCTATAAAAAGACGCCAGTCTTTGGACAGGGAGTCTTGTAGTCCCATTTGGAGCAGAAATCCAAGGATGTCATTAAAGTAAACAAGATCTTCCTCTTGGCTGAAATATGGAAGAAGAAACTCTTCTCTTTTCCGATAAGAAATTTTTAAAATTCTTGTTTGAGAAAATTTCTTTCATTGAGCCTCGACGCTAAAAGCTCAGATGTTTGCTTGGGCATATTTAGGTATCGTATCAGATCATTGAGTTCTTCTTGACTAAATGGTTGAGGTGTTGAAGAACTTCCTTCATAATCGCTTCCACTTTTTTCACCTGCCAAAACTTCAGATCTTGCCCCTCGTCAGAGTCTGATGGTGAAAGCTCTAATAATTCACTAAACACTGGTATAGGAACTTCACTTCTATGTGGAATTGGTCTCCTTGCAGATTCAAGATCAGGATAATCTCACTTAGATTTCTTGTGGCGATTGAAGCATTTAACATTCACAATACAAAAATAGCAATCACCAAAATGGTCTTTCGGCTCTCGCCATACCATTGGTACACCGAAACTTAGAATTTTCTTCTCATCATTTGTCCACTGCCGTAGGCTCTCCACACAGTTTTTGCAGACCTTATGGGGAGCCCAAGACTTCACACCGAAATAAGCCAAATATGCCTGCTGCACAAGTTCGATTATATTTCTTTGCTTTTCAATCATGTATTCTACACAGATATAACAGAATACATTCGGATTATGTTTGCAGCATCTTCGTGATGAACTCATGATGTCTGTAGAAAGCAGCTATAAAAGAGAAAAAACTAAACAAAGTTATAACTTGGTATATTTAAATTAAACAACAGACACCAAACTTATTTCATTTGTTTTGCACAAAGGGTACAATCATATTTTCAATGGTGTCCAATATCTCAGAAACTAGAGCCAATTCAGCAAAAGCAGTGGCAGTTTTGAAATCAGCACCCATGAATTGCTATAAATTAATTCAAACATTCTTGGCAACTCGCACAAAATTTTTTTTTGTTGGGCTGTGTAATCTAACAGATAGTGTGCCCAACACTGTTATAGATCTCCGAATTTTCTTGACACTTCCAGTTTCTGTGGCCAGTGTTGAGCGGAGCTTCTCAAAACTCAAACTGATAAAGACTTATTTGAGAACGTCCATGCTTTAAGAAAAACTTGTTGGATTAGCTACTGTGTCAATCGAACATGATATTGCTAGAGACATTGATCTGATGGAACTCGTTTCTACATTTTCTAAAGCAAAAGCGCAAACAAATAAAGTTTTCAAATTTAATTATAGATTTATTTTATTGACCTACGATTGTAGCCTATAGCCATAAAACACAATTATACATGACATTGTAGAGATTGTAGCCTATAGCCATAAAACACAATTATACATGACATTGTAGAGATTGTGTTGCAACTTAAATAGTTATTAAACAAACGACAGCATAATTTTCCTTCATGAAAGTTATAATATTACTTTAAATATTACTTCTTTTAGTTGCCTTTAGTAGGGGGCGCGTTGCGATAGGTTCGCCTAGGGTGCCAAATACTCTGGCGCCGGCCCTGGATGTGGGGATATAACCAGAACATTTTCCAGGTAAAGAAAATTTGAGATTTCTATGACGGGAAAAGGGGGAGTAGAAAAAAGTATCTGTTGTGATTTAAAGGTATCTGAATATATATTAGTATCTGTTGTGATTTAAAGGTATCTGAATATATATATATACATGTTGACTATAAAACAGGGGGAGGGTATTTGGCAGTTGAAAGGGTTGAACGGTATGGGGGAGTGGGAATTAGGCCATCCCCTAGTTGGACTGGCAATATGAAATGATCCGCATAAAATTGGCATCACCTTAGCAGCAGCAACATGTTCCAGCTGCTTAGTTCTTATTGTCAGTGATTCAAAAATGGTGTCTCTATAAAAGGAAACAATTACCGTAAACCAGTTTGTTGATCTGACATCCACCCTCTCCCCTCCTCTTCTCATTGTGTATGTCCAGAATGTAAGCTCTCATTTCTTGGTTCCAGTTGGATGTGGCCGTGGAAGTGACCACTAGCACACACAAGTAGCCGATGGTTGGCACAAACGTAGTCATAGTTCTGTATGCCAAAAAAAAGGAATAAATGTTGTTAAGAATGTTTCTGAAATAATATTTTCCATTTCATTACAATATACCTTATGTTATGTTATAGTACATTTTTACTTTTTTCTAACAGATATTTATATAATCATAGCCTAATTTTGATCAAAAGAGAACAATTTATTTGAATAATTACTTCAAGTATTGTCTTTTAAACTTCAGTATTGAAAACAGTAAAATATACAGAAACACACAGAATCCGTTCCTAGATCAATACAAAGTAATCTGTATATATATATCAGGGTGGCCCAAAATAACTTTTGTCAATTTTTTTTGGAGCATGTTGTTTTTTATGTGACCTTTGACTTCAAAACAGCACATAAAAAATTTCATGAATATATGAATTTATTTAGTACTGCCTCATCGACACTGGAATTTAAAATCATTTTTAATGAATTTTGAATGTGATTATGTATATATATAAAGCACACAGAAATGCTAGAAGGTTCTGGAAAGTTTTAGAAAAAAAATCTATACAATTCTAGAAGGTTCTAGAAAGTTCCATGTAATCTCTAGAAGGTTCTAGAAGCTTCAAGAAAAGTGTGGAAAACTTGAGAAGGTTCAGGGAAATTCTAGAAATCTTTAGAAGTTTTGATTTTCATATAAATAGCCAGGTTCACCGGTGCATTTCAGTTTAGTTATAAAAATCAAGTGTTATAGATCAAATGTTGCGGCTATATAAATATTATTAATTTAGTTATGACTACTAGGTCAAAAAGTGTTGTTCATTTAACTTGCATAGAAGTTGACACAACTCCTGTTTATTGAGCTAAGTACTTCCCTTAATTGAGCCTACTGGCCATTGGTATGTTTACAAACACAGCCAGCTGGCAGTTAGCAGGTACAATTTTTTCATGACCTATTTCTTTGCTTGTATACTGTCCAGGGGACATGCCAATGTTTATTGAGCTAGGTACTTCCCCTAATTGAGCCTACAGGCCAATGGCATGTTTTTACAAACACAGCCGTCTTCAATAAGACATTTGGGGTAGTACAACTGGACAGCGCTTTAAGACGTTTTGGCCAAAAATAAGACAGGCAGAATTTAGTATATGCCACGAAGTTCAACTGGAGCAAAATCTCAAGCCATTAAAAAAAAGAAGTCATCACATTTTGTTCAAATATCCTCCAAATGAAAGACAACTCAATATATTTTCCACGTGAAGATTACAAAAAAACTTCTGACACTGAATCTTATCTACCTGGGAAGAATTCTCTCTCTCCTCCCCCCCCGTTGGGGTGCATTTTTTGCTGGTTGAGCCACTGCTTGAGATTAATCGTGTAATCCAGAGGATCATCTTTGTTTCCAGTTATTAACAACAACAAACAATCACTAACAATCATTTACATATTTATATGACATAGCTTAAAAAGTAAAGTCACTACTTACACAAACACAATAAGGTGAAGAAAGCGTTAATAATTGTTTGATGTTCTTTCGTAGTGGAAGAATTTGAGGCCAACACTGTTTGGTGATACAGTTCCACTGACTGGTATCGCACGTTTTAATATTCAGTAATAGACTTCGGCTACAATGGATGTAAATAAAAACACTTCGTTCCTTCTCGAATTCTCCAAATGGAATGAAATAATTTAACTCTAGGAACCGTAATCGTTAATGTTATCGTAATCTTTAACGGTATCGTAATCGATACTCTATATGAGAATCTGCAATAGTTTTGGTATCAATAAAAAATGTTGATATCGCCCCACACAATATTCGAATTTTTTTTTAGATAAAATACAATATGTTTTTTTATTTAGAAACTTAGCTTGTTAAAAGATCTAGAATATTCCATGCTTTTGTCTGGGTAATGTATTGTAAAGTATAAGACCGTAGTTAACAAGAAAGAATAACAACAAAAAATCAATTGGTTTCAAAATTATATTGTCCGTGTCTTTTGTCCCGGTAATGTAAAACCATAAAACAGGCTGTTGTATTTTGTAACCGTTTAAATGGATTTTAACAGTGGCTCTCAAATTTTTACAGTCCGTGACTCACTAGGATAACATTTAAGGTTTCGTGAACCTCCCCCTCCCCATACCCTTTTAACAAACTGCTTTGTTTATATATTTATATAATTTCCACCTTTTTTGCTTTGCATATTATCCATAATTTATATTTCTAAAATATAGATACATGGAGTTGTACATATGCATGTTTAGTTTTTTTAAAGAATCTATAGCAATGAATTCAACTTTTGTTGTGACACACCTGTTATTCGCCCGCTACCCACCCGTGTGTCATGAGCCACATTTTGATAACCACTGGATTAAACGATATTTAGTTTTTATTTATTTTGTCTCAAAAGTTTCAGATGACAAAAAGTTGTACGTTGAGTTAGTATGACCTCTTGAGTTTGGCTGTAAATAGCTGTACGGGCTTGTACGTTTCACCCCAACCTACCAACACCCAGAATACGTGAAACATTTCCACACCCACTACATGTACACCTGAAGCGTTTCCCCAACCTCATCAAGAATACTTGAAACATTTCTTTACCCACACAAATTATACTTGAAGGGTTTCCCCAACCATACCAAAAAATACTTGAACATTTCCCCTCTCAATCCATGAACACATTTCCCCACTCATTTGCAACACAATATGTTCATTTCCGGCTTTCATCGATAATTTTTTGACAAAAAAAAAACAACTCCAAAATTGTACAAAATTTGCCAGATAAATTATTTGAACATTTCATTATTTCAAATTATTTTACAAATGAGTTGGCCTAAATTATTTTTGAATTTCAAACTTTCAATTATATGCTGGCGGACAAGGGCAATTTGTTAGATGTTTACTTTGATACTTGGAAAAAAAATGATTCGTAGAGTTATTATACACTTTTAGTTAACTGGATTTATCGTCAGCTTTCCCATCCTGTCCCCGTTCTTAAAACAACCAGTTTTGCTCTCAAGCCTTTTTTTTCAAATGAAATCTACAGTTTCTTGTCTTAAAAAGCTATCTCATTTAATATAAATGAAGAAATGTTTTGCCAATCTGATTTAATTTTTTCTTCGTTGTTTATTATGTATGGTTTTAACGTAGACAAAACGACATTAATAGTCAATGTTTTAAAATAAATAGTTACAGAGAAATACACTTTTTAACGGAATGTGTTGAAAGTCCCCACCGAAAAAAAATGTGTTTCTGGTACATTATAGCTGTAAATAGTTTTACTAAGCAAATGAAGCAACATAACGATGGGTAAATCTTATTTGTATATTAAGACATCTGTGCCCTGAATAGACTTTTATCAATACTGAAGGATTTTATTATTAAAATGATCAGTTCTTAATGATATGGGTCTTTAAGAATTTTATTTATTCATATCAACGTTTGAAACTTGTGTATTGTCAGTGAGACAATGCTTGGCACTAACGGTAACATAGTGCTAACAATTTCAAATCGGTTGGGGGCTTCAAGGAAATAGTGAAAGTTGATTTCAAATTTTCTCAAAACACTGGAAGATAGCGAAGTTAATAGTAAACTCGACACGCGTGCAAAGGTTCAAACTCTTGTAAAGCCAAAAATATTCGCTATTGCTTTGGCACCACCAAGTCTATAGGCTCACAGAAAGGACGTATGACATCACCACCAAGTCTATAGGCTCACAGAATGGAGGTATGATATCACACCACCAAGTCTATAGGCCCACAGAAAGGACGTATGATATCACACCACCAAGTCTATAGGCTCACAGAAAGGACGTATGATATCACACCACCAAGTCTATAGGTTCACAGAAAGGACGTATGATATCACCACCAAGTCTATAGGCTCACAGAAAGGACGTATGTTATTACTACTAAGTCTATAAGCCCACAGAAAGGACGTATGATATCACACCACCAAGTCTATAGGCTCACAGAAAGGACGTATGATATCACACCACCAAGTCTATAGGCTCACAGAAAGGACGTATGATATCACACCACCAAGTCTATAGGCTCACAGAAAGGACGTATGATATCACACCACCAAGTCTAATGGCCCACAGAAAGGACGTATGATAGCACACCACCAAGTCTATAGGCCCACAAAGAGGACGTATGATATCACACCACAAAGTCTAAAGGCCCACAGAAAGGACGTATGATATCACACCACCAAGTCTATAGGCTCACAGAAAGGACGTATGATATCACACCACCAAGTTTATAGGTTCAGAGAAAGGACGTATGATATCACCACCAAGTCTATAGGCTCACAGAAAGGACTATGTTATCACTACTAAGTCTATAAGCCCACAGAAAAGAACGTATGATATTTTTGTGATGTGCACTCGTTCCTCCAAACGAGAACATCAGTTGGGGGAAAAAACTACTAACAGAATCCGTCAACTGCCAGACAGTGACCGTAAAGAACGTGAATAAATAAATAAATAATTAAAAAAACGTGGTCGTGGTTGCCAATCTGGAATACCAGCTGCAATACAAGCTGCAATACAAGTTGCAATACAAGCTGCATTACAAGCTGCAATACAAGCTGCAATACAAGCTGTAATACAAGCTATATACCTTTATATGGAAATTATGTAAATCATGACATTTATAAGCATATTACTGTAAGTATAAAAAATGTAAAGTTCCCTTAAGCCCCTAAAGGCAGATGAAGTGTAGAATTCATCTATTTCTGTAACTTCGCCATACGAAGGGATTGCGTGGTTAGCACAACGCCCGGCCGTCTTTGTGCCCCCAACTTAAAGTCAGTATACGTTGCTCAATTTTGTTATGAGCTACGTTTGGAGACACAATTAGTCCTCACTATTTTTTAAATCTTTAAATTCTATCTTGCATTTGGTCTTGCATGATCTCTCGTATGGTTTCCCTCCATTTCCTTTGGGTGTGTAGAAACAGACCAGGTACCAGGTATCTTTGACGTTGATAAAGTAGGGACATGTGTGGCTGTAGGAATCCATTCATTTGGTGCGAAATACTGCAGCACGTAGTTTCACCAAGATTTAAGTCACACGTGTTCTGCGCCGTAAAGTATTTTTCTTCAGCCACAATAATTTTATTTTCGAAAAATACTTAAGAAACTCGTCAAATCATAATGAAATGGTAAGAATATTGCATTGTCATTGGGTTGTGAGCTATACTGAAAGTATCAGAGCTATATCTTTTCGGAAAGTGGTCTAAAATTGGTGCCGAATTCCGTTACTGTGTACTATATTTAGCACCAGTAATTTCCCTTGATTTAGACAAGATTGTGACCTATTCGCCATACATATTTAATTTTTATTTATTAAGAAACTCATCAAACGAAACAGTAAGCTTGGGTTCTGAGTTTAATTGAAAGTATCATAGCTATGCAACAATTGACGGAGTTTTCGGACGATTAAATGACTACAATTTAGAATGTTTCAATTATGAGTCTTATTTCAGTGACCACAAACCACTTGTAGTTAGATTTAAGAGAAAATAAATTCTTTTCAAATATAAAGAAACGTCTTTTTAATATTTTTTTTACAGATATAAGCATTACACAATTGAATTTATAAACATTTCCAAAATTTACAAATATTTATTGAAAGCTAACATACGTACTGATACATAACACGAAAATGCGCTAACACGTGCTATGTCCAGAATGGAACAGGCTTAATTGCTGGTTTGTACACACTTCGCACCGTCTCTCCCCACAAATATCACATTATTTAAGGCTAACCAATCATCATACACCTTTTATCCCAAAGAAAAAAACAACTTGACACGAAGTCCCATCGTTTCAAACACATGGCACATGTCAATCAAACTAGTGTCACGCGTCTGCAGATGTATCGTTTATGGTCAGAAAACAGAATTAAGAAATGACAATCCCATTGTTTCAAGGTCATACATCTGTTTTGATTTTATGTACATTTCTGTTTATAGAGTTGGGTTACTTACTAATTTTTTTATTTGATTTTTTTTCTGCTATTCTGAATTAACAGCATTGGGGTAAAAATTAACGCATTTAGTTGATTGCGATAAAAAGATTTAATTGCATAATTTTTTAACGCT
Source organism: Bulinus truncatus (assembly GCA_021962125.1). Classification (NCBI taxonomy): domain Eukaryota; kingdom Metazoa; phylum Mollusca; class Gastropoda; family Planorbidae; genus Bulinus; species Bulinus truncatus. Next base: position 767,697 of record JAGDYQ010000149.1, on the reverse strand, counting down.
TTAATTTCGCGTTAATTGCAGTTAATCAGCAGCTCTAATATTTACGTATATTTTATCCCTTAAGCAGACTGAAGGATAGAGATGTTGGATTATTTTGTTTTGTCAAAGATACAAACGATGTAAAATTCTACAGGTGAGATTTTGTAACCTCTTGTCCTATGATGGACAAACACACACACACACACACACATATATATATATATATATATATATATATATATATATACATGGTTATAAGCTGTAAAACTTTTGTGATTCGGTAGAAGTCTAATTACAACTTGGACGTTAGCTGATTCAAGTTTGTACAATGACAAAAGTGAGTCTGAATTGTTGTTGTTCAAGTTGAATCTTCTCTGTCAATAAACTTGATTTTCCATTAACATACGACATCCATTCACAATCTTATACCTAATTTTTTAAAATACATGGTCAGTATTATGCATGAAAATATTTTGTTTTTTTGCAAAATGTATATGCAATAATATCATATGTTGACCTATCATATGTTGTTGTACTATATGTGCGAAGATTGTATGTGGTAATATCATTATACAATAATATTCATTTAGAGTGTGAGTTAAATCGAAAGTAAAGAATTAATACAACAGTATTCCAGTTTAAAATACAATCATGAAAAAAAAAATCGGATCTGCCCGAAACCAACAAATAACCTCGCCTGCCGATCAAGCCTAAGGGGATATAACTCTATGCAAATGTTTTACAGGGTACAGCTAGTTATGTTCTATTTGATAATATTCTATGTGATGGTAAAATTAACATCAGTGGTTCTCAACCATTTCACAACTGTTCCCCAAAAATTCGAAAGTAAGTTGATGGGTAACCTTGATATGTAAGTTCGCGAATAAAAATACTTTTTTTCAGGATGGAATGTGCTTACCGTTCTAATGTGATACTTGGACTTGTTTTTTGTGCCATCAAAGATGTATGATGACATCACCTTCAGGATGAAGGCGGTTTCGTTCTTAAGTTTTTTTAATGCAGTCAAAGCTGAGAAATCAATTTCACATAAGTATTTTGGATGGAAAAGACAACAATGCCTGTATTAGAAATGGCTAACGTTTCTGCTCATTCTTGCTTTCAAAATATATTCACTCAGCCATAAGTTCGAAAAATTTCTCCAAAACATGAAAATGTAGGGAAGATTGAAAAATGTTCATCAGGAATTCTGTTTATTAGATATCTTTTTTTTTTATTAAATGCTCGGTTGACGTTGTCTATGGAAGAACATATATTGATATTTTGCTTTTGAAGTTTAGATTTGAACTAGTTGGTATTTGCAAATTTGTTGGCAAGATATGAGAAAATAACAACTTGGGCATTCGAGATTTAAAAAAAAAATCTTTATTCATCTTTTGTTTTTTCAGATTTTATTTACAATCTCCACCAATAAGAATTAACTGCCATTAGTAAAACTTTTCTTCCTTTTCAATCATCCAATCAAATCGACCATAGTAACTCTGGCTCGCATGTGATGAAATTGTATAACAGATGACAGAATTACACTTTCCCCATCTCCCCCGTCCATCCATCCCCAAATTTTTTTTGACAATTGTTCACCCGACCCTCTCAGATCTTTTTGAAATTTTCAGGGCTTGTTGTACATTCAAAGTTTGAGTGATTCCTGAAAATTTCAGGTCATTTGGTCAAAACTTTCGGAGATGTGATTTTTAAAATTTTTAAGGGTAGTCGCGAGTTCGCGTGATATTTACATTTTTGCGATATTTGAATGTGAATATTTCAAAAACTAAACGAGGTATCAGGCTGAAATTTTCAGTATTTACTCATAGTTTTATCTTGAGTTGAATGATGTATTTATCTGAAGTGTAAATTGCACACAGAATGCCCTAAAAATTCCAAACATTGCACTTCAGACAGTTTTCATCAGTATTTGACCTGGAATAGCCAAGAACCTATGAGACATGAAATGATGTGTGTTATACAATAAGTAAGTATCATATATGTGCTTATTATTTTGATAGAGAATTCCTGTTAATCAATAATAGTGTACTCATGGTGGGCCCCTTTAAGCATCATGGTCGTCCATTTTTGCACGCATTGCGACCACCAGATGACCGTGTGGCCAGTAATACACACTTTTCATATTTTGCACACTAGTTAACCTTAGCAAGTACTTGCCATGGTGAAAATTTCATGTTGGTGTCTTACCGCCTTCTTTGTGAAAAATCTGCATGAAATTGCATGATTTCTACACTATCGTGGACCATAGTAATTTTGAATGTTTGAACTGACGAGCACACTTGGCATAATTGTTGTGACCAGATGCTGCGAAGAGATTCACCATTCTCCTGATACAGACAAGATGTAGCTGATAGTTGCCCATTCGTTCTGCCCGCAGCAGAAGCTTTAATGTGGCAATGTAATACATATACAGAAGCCAAAGGCTTTTACTATATAAGCTATATTAATAAGTATGTCATTTTCAGGGCCCCATCCTACACCTTATACGTAGTGATACGAGATAAAGGGCCCTAGGGACCCCAAGATTAGCTATCCCCCTAACATAAATTTGGCTTAAATAATTTTGTTCATGCCTTTTAAGTGCTGGGCTTCAGTGTTTTTGAAGGTACCGTCTTATCTCTCAGTATTTTTTAATAATCTTGTAGTTGGCAGCTGCCTTTTTTTTGTAAACAATTCAGGTCATCTTTTAACATGGCTGACAGTATTTTATATAGAATATAGAGGACCTTTTTATACAAATTTATTTAATGCATTTAAACACAATTTAGGTATTCAAAACAAGGGTGTCATTAATCCTCGTTATGTTAACTAACCAAATAATTTCACAAAATGCTTGTAAGACATTAATTCCAGGTACGTATATAATATTTATTCAACTACTGGCCTATAAATTGCTTTTATATAATTATTTTTTATTACACTCTACACCAATAGGAATTTACCGCCATTAGTAAAAATGTTCTTTCTTTTCAATTTTCAAATCGAATCGACCATAGTATCTCTGGCTCACATGTGATGAAAGTGTAAAACAGATGACAGAATTACTCCCCACTCACTCAGCGACCCCCCCTCCCCCCACCCATCCCCTAATTAGAAAAGGAAAAAAACGTGTTCCCCACCCTCTCACAAACCTTTTACTCTTCAGTGGTGCATACATTAACCTATTTTAATTAACCAGTGGCGTTATTAGAGGGTGCGGGGGTGTGGCCTGCAGCGTGTGACACCATTTTAGGTTACACCAAAATGAACAGTTCTATATTTCATACCAGCAAAAAACTTGGTATAGTCGGTTTTATAACCGATCATAGTTAAAAACATGAGCAATAGCCTAGGATGTCACCATATAGAGCAGTAGCACAGGATGCCAACATATAGAGCAGTAGCACAGGGTGTCACCATGTAGAGCAGTAGCACAGGATGCCAACATATAGAGCAGTAGCACAGGGTGTCACCATGTAGAGCAGTAGCACACGTTGCCAACATGCAATGCATTAGCACAGGGTGCCACCATATAGAGCAGTAGCACAGGGTGCCACCATACAGAAAAGTAGCGAACTGTACCACCATGCAGAGCTTCTTTAAGTAAATGAATACATTTCAAAGTTGATCGGAACAATCTAGAGCTGTTTTTTTTGCAAATGTTCTTAAAAAGAAAAGGACGCATGTAATCCCGTGGTTTTTTTTATATTGGAGATGGAGTTTACAGTGCCGTAGCGAGCTTAACTCGCGTCCGAGGCACAATACTTTTTTAGCGCCCACCCCCTCCATTCGAAACCCATATAATATTATATGTAAAATATACCGTTTGGCGCCCCTTTGTAAGTAGCGCCCGGGGTATGATTCCCCCTTGCCCACCCCTCGTTAGGCCTCTGGGAGTTTACTAACTCAATTTAATGAAAGTACTTTACATATTTCTATTGCAGTCAGTAATACTATCGTTTTTATCTCTAAAGTAATTTAAAGTAAATTCTCTCAGATCTAGTGCAGGAAAATTGCAGTTAACATTGCTCATTGTAGAAGTCTTGAGGGGGGGGGTAGAGGTGACACCCTGAGTTTTCCGCACAGGGTGTGGATATCCACCATAGTGACGCCACTGGTTTTAGCAGATATCTAGCTAGTGTGGGTGTATTGTGTTTTGCGCTGATGTCTCCTCGTTGAGAGCGGTGGAGTGGTCCTCAACCTCTTTATAGCCACGGACCGGTCAACGTTTAATAATTTCAACGCGGCCCACTGGTAGACCCGTGAGAGGGGGGGAACGTTGATTTATTTAGACTTAAGATTATTTGGATTTACACAACGCACCTGCCTCTCACAGCCGGGAATCTCCCGGTGAAATTATCGTCTATGGCAAGTCGCACAATCCCGAGAGAAATACTCCCCAGTAAATAAAAAGAAAACAAAAAAATTAATACATCTTGGGCAGCCCGGTACTACCATTTGATCCACGGACCGGTACCGGTCAGAGGTCCGGGAACCACTGGTGTAGATACTTGACACTTCTTTCTACCTTCAGGTGCTCCCCCCTGCCCAAAGCTCTAGTAATTAGTTGCACTAATCTGAGGTGGTTTGGTGATGTCATGTAGCAAACTGGGACCTTCTTTAAGTCGCTGTGCACCACTGCATAACCCTTCTCGTACCTCTGGTTGTACTCGTACCCATCGGTTTAGAAACTCGGATTTAACGTCATGTTTGACATTTGCTAATAAGATCCGCCCTGTGATTATAGCATTAATAGTAATTGTTACGGGTCCTTTCTATATACTTCATACATGTTACGGGCTCTTTTCTACGCGCTCTATAAACGTCTCAGGCCCTTTGAATTATGTTATGAGTTGTATGTTTTAATTCAAACGTAGAGATGTCGATTTAGATTAATGTCTGTCTGTTTCACTCTTATTTGCTCACTCCTTTGTCACAACTCAAAAATAGAATCAAACTCGATGCATTGTCAGTACAACGATTTATTTACATGAATGTACATCAGAATATAACAAGTCCATAAACGAATACACATTTAAATCCACAGTAATTTGCTCTGCCTCAACTCCGACTAACTACAATTCCTGTCCCTAACTCTCGTCACTAGATCTCTCGTAACTATCTTTCTTCTCTAACTCTCGTCCTCACTCCTCTCATATCTTCTCCTAACTAACTAATGTCCGAATCCAGCCCCTATTTATACCCCTAACGTCCGTGCCCTAATTATCCTAAGTACGTCACAGTCTCTTTTAGTATTGTCTTAACTATCTAATCTTTCTGGTCGTCATTGATACCCCACTAGCCTGTCCGACGCTGCCTCCTGGTCTTCACACCTTTGCTGTCTACTATTCTATTGTTTCCCAACCTTGTCACCTTGTCACTATTATTCGTACTAATCCTAATTCTTAGATATCTATTATATTAAAACGTCGAAGGGGGTTGTCTCAGTCTCTACATCTACTTTAGCTCGTCACAGTAATATTATTTCTGTTTTAATATTATATAAGCTTTTCATACTATGTGATAATAAAAAGATGTTGTAATTGAGTTTCCTTTAATACACAGAGTAACATTATTTCACCTACGTAGATTAATGAAGCAGATTCAGGGATGGAATTGTCGACTGTAAAATTGTCTATTAAAATTTGTTGACATTCTTCCGTCAGCCACAATTAATAGATAATAAACTGAAATCTCAATAAAAAACTTACAGCAAATTGTAGATGAGAATAATAACGGTTTGTTTCGCTTTTATCTATCCTGTCAGATCCGTTCTTAGGGCATCGGGGGGGGGGGGGACAAGGCTGAGACTTTCTGAAATATTTGGGGGCCCATGCAAAAGCACAAGTCAGGTAATAGGTATCAAAGATTTTAACAAAACGGGCATTTGTAGATCATATAGATTGACTATTAGAACAGTTCTCAGACTGTATATTGTGAACTGTGCATAATTGTAACCATGATACATTTCGAGGTATTCTCTTGTTATTAAGATTTCATAAGATAACGTAATGATTGAACAAACAACAAGGTTTCCGAATATAACAGACAAAAAATACTTTCCTATTTCTTCATCCACTGTTTGAGTTCAATCATGATTAATACATTCTATCAATTTAACTAAATCTCATACAACTAAACAAATACTTTATAACTATACCAAATACAGACCGCCATTTTTTAATTGTATAATTACATCGTTAAGTAAAATATTACTTGAGCTTATACATACAAAGATATAGGAATCTAATTATATGAATATAAATTTATATTTTAATGCAGACGAAAAGCTCAAAAAATAATATAAGAGAATTAATTTATGTAATATAAAAATAAATGAATCTTTAGAGATGGTATTAGTAGTTTGACGTCATTTGTTTTTCTTCATTCTGCTGAATACTTCTGTCCTTCCATTAACACATGTAACAAGATTTCTTGCATGATTTATACATAAATTTTTGGTTTATTTGGCACTCAACCTGTAAGGCCCAGTCTTCGCATTCAGGTTTCAAGTCCTCACAGACGTTTTTGCTGACACAGAAATTGCACGACTTCTTGCAGTGCTGCATCATGTAGTCTTTGTTAGACTCACACTTTCCTTTCGTAGCCAACTGGGGACAATTGCCCTGGTTATCAACGCAGATATCTTGTTTCTCTCCTCCTTTCACTACTCCGTCCTTGGATTCTCCAACACAGAGCCCTTTCTCTTCAGTTTGTCCCTTGCGGCATTTGGTCTTGCATTCTTTCTCGTATGGCCTCTCCCCGTTCCAGTTTCCTTGGGGTGTGTAGAAACAGACCAGGTACCAGGCATTACTTCGGGCGTTGACAAGCTTGGGGCATCTGTGGCTGTAGCAGCCTAATATAGATGTGATACCCCAAACCATCTAAAATAAAAAAAAACACAAAAGTAAAGACTCTATGGCTATAAAATAGGATTTTTCATTTGAATGGCAATAGGTCAAGGGTCAGCTTTGGTCAATACCCCTGGAGTCGTCATGAGAGGAAGACCTGGGACTTTAGATCGCCCGTTTGGATAATTGTTTGCTTAGGGGGACACCTCAAACATATTTTTGGGAAGACTAAAGCTGTTAGTCCATTTTGATGATGTATCATTCATCTCTACTGGACAGGTAACTTGAAGTAATGCAGGAACTATATGATAGATATTCTAAATGGGAAATGTACAGCTTGAAGCCAAAGTGTATACAAAGTATATACAAAGAGTATACAAAGTGTATACAAAGTATATAAAAAGTAAATACAAAATGTCTACAAAGTATGTACATAGTGTATACAAAGTATATACAAAGTGTATACAAAGTGTATACAAAGTGTATACAAACACATTTTAATAGGCTTTTATTTCATTTCTTTTTATGTTAGTCTGTGTCAATGTATCTTTTAACTTCACGTCGAAAGAGTGTGAGTGCTAGTTTGTACCTCTGGTAACTTATAATATGGCAATAAAATAGCATCAAAACATTCTGGACTTAGTTTGTCGTCCAACTTTATTTAATGCTAAAAAGAGTTTTTTTAGAGCATTTTCGAAAAAAAATGCTCTATTGTCCCCGTTTTGTCTGTCTGTCTGTCATCACCCTAGATCTCAACAACCATAAGTCCTAGACCCATGATGTATATATCATTTTGTAGGTCTTGGCCTGCCAAGAAATGACTTTTTTCCATTTCGCGATCTAACCTCTGAGGGCCGTAAAAGGGGCCTTATAAACTACCGTTTTTTACTATATAAGCTATATTAATAATGGAGCGCCCTATATCTCAGCAACCATAAGTCCTAGACCCATGATGTATTTATCATTTTGTAGTGTACATCAAAAGTTCATTTCGCGATAGGACCTCTGAGGGCCGGGCTTCTAAGGGGCTTATATATTATATATATGGCCCCATTCTACACCTTGTACGTTCAATAACCCATTCATTTGGTGCGAAATACTGCAGCACGTAGTTTCACCAAGATTTATTAAAAACTCATCAAATGAAATAGTAAGCTTGTGTTCTGAGTTTAATTGAAAGTATCAGAGCTATGCAACAATTGACGGAGTTTTCGGACGATTAAATGACTACAAATTCGAATGTTTTCAATTATGAGTCCTATTTCAGTAACCACAAACCACTTGTAGTTAGATTTAAGAGAAAATATTTTTTTTTCAAATATTAAGAAACGTCTTTATAATATTTTTTTTACAGATATATGCATTACACAATTGAATTTATAAACATTTCTAAAATTTACAAATATTTACTGAAAGCTAACAAACGTACTGATACATAACAAGAAAATGCGCTAACACGTCCTGTGTCCAGAATGGAACAGGCTTAATTGCTTGTTTTAAATATATTTTTGTTAACTTATGAATACACTGGAATTGTTAAAAAAAATTTTGTATTCTAAATAGTGGATGGAAACGTATTAAAACGTATTCACCTATAAATGTACCAATGTGTAATTTTATGGTCAGCACTATAGAAAGCGCCTGATGTAGATTTATTTCAATGCCAAACATATTACTGTTAACGTCATTCGAAACAATGAAGTCAGTAAAGGTTCTGAAAGTGGCGCTACCAACCTGTGTGTAATTACAAGATCGCCCACATCTGTACTGTCCGTAATTGTAAAATTGTTTCTCATTGAACCAGAGTTGAGATTGATGCAGGATCAATTCTTTTTCTGTTTTTTGATTGGAGTTCCAGGCCAGGTTCTCACCTCGACCTTCCTTCAACTCGTGTTCAAACACACAGCCTTCAGCCCATTGTCTGGCTTGTCTCTCCAGCTCCATGTCTGTAACACGGACAACACAAGGTAGTTAAACATTAAGAGCTCTAGACTATTCTGTGTTTTACTGGCTGGCCTAACTGAACCCAGCAACATGCACTGTTATTAACAATCAAATAACTGAACCCAGCAACATGCACTGTTATTAACAATAAAATAACTGAACCCAGCAACATGCACTGTTATTTACAATCAAATAACTGAACCCAGCAACATGCACTGTTATAAAAAATCTAATAAATGAGCCCAGCAACATGCACTGTTACTAACAATCAAATAACTGAACCCAGCAACATGCACTGTTATAAAAAATCAAATAAATGAACCCAGCAACATGCGCTGTTATTAACAATCAAACAACTGAACCCGGCAACATACACTTATAAACAATCAAATAACTGAACCTAACAACGCACACTGTTATAAACAATCAAATAACGGAACCCCGCTACATACACTGTTATAAACAATCAAATAACTGAACCTAACAATACACGCTGCTATAAACAATCAAATAACTGAACCCAGCTACATACACTGTTATAAAAAATCAAATAACTGCACCTAACAATATACGCTGTTATAAACAATCATATAACTGAATAAAGCTCTTTTTCTAAATTACTTTGTTTGCAGTTTATATTGATGTGGAGACATAGAACAAGTTGTAATTATAACATATCCACAATTAACATTTTAATGATAATTACACAATCCTTACAAAATGTGATACATGTGACTGTGGACTTAAGACAGTAAGACTGTAAACCCTATATACCAGAACACAGTTCGAGCAGACGGATGGTTCAGCAAAATGTCAGTAGCGCGACTGTCGAATTGAGGGTCCTGGCTGGACCTCATGTGACAACCAAGCAATTATTTCGTTTCAGGTCCTTGTGAAGTCTTCCGCAGTGGCTCCATGGCTATAGCCAAGTCAACGATAGTATGTGAATTGTTAAACTTAACTGTCATCTATACAAACACCAAATCACGGAACTTTTTCTAGTCAAAGTATCAAAAGATGCAATCAGTTGTCTTAATTTCAGTGTTTGATTGTTTACTTTACATTATAATGTTAGTTTGATGTTAAAAACTATAATAATGCTTGTTTGAATATTAACATCATAGTAATGTTTGTTTAATGTTAAACATTAAAATAATGCTTGTTGGATGTTAAAAATTATAATAATGCCAGCTTTCGACCGTGAAAAAATTGCAATGGGTCAAATAAAAACACCTAAATTCTTCAGCCATTTTTCTTCTTTAAATTCTGGTAGATTTTTTTTTTAAATTCTAAAATAAATATCTTCTCAGTATTGAAATTCATTAACTTGATAGCTTTTTTTATGTTGATGAATTTACCCCTTTGCCTTTGCTGTTGTATTGACCTGGAATTATTTATCCCTATTTGTATGCAAAACCATTTTCATCATAGTTGATGCAGTGATTCATAGAGCTCAACTTTTTGGTTTAAATTGACTTTTTAAAACATTTTCGTTTTATTAAGTTGCATTGTTTCAAAGTTTGTACGCTTTAGACCCACATTGCGGGATGCCTTGCACAATGGAACGGGTAGAGTTTGAGAGCCAATGACCTGTATGACGTGATGACGGAGCGGACAAACGAAATGTATTGAAAGTCTTGGATCTTATGAACTGGCATAAGGAGAGTTAAATCAAATATTACAGATCGATTACTGCCAGTGTCCAAGTGGGAGTGCAAATACTGGTTTCTAGAATGCAACATGTGTCCACTCTATGATGTTATGATTTGATTTTAATAACTAATGAGAACAGTGATGAAGATTCAAAAACGTTTACTGTTCTATAGGCCACTCGCCATTGGGCGAGTTCAATCAATGATCAGTCCGACACTAGTGACCACTATTGTGTCAACGTAGGACTACGTTTATTGCAAAAAAATTAGATTACTGCGACAGTCGTATAATCACGTGATTGGCCATCTGCCTAAATTTAATACAGTCGTATGATCAATTGATCATGTGATTGGCCATCATCTGCCACTACTTAAGATAGTCGAATAATCATATGATTGGCCATCTACCACTATTTAAAAGAGTCAACGTATAATCATTTGATTACTGTGCGGATTACTATTATTTCTAGGAGAATAAAATAACGTGTGTACAATTGTTTATAAATTTCAGAGAAAGGCATATGCAGTAAGAGAAACAGCTTACTCTAGAATACATTGTTACAAAATAAAAAATCACGTTGAGCCTTCAATTCTTTCCAACCATTGACAGGTGACCACGACTTCATTTTATGCAGCCACACCTAATAAAAGTGCGCAAGAAATTTTTGGAAATTTGGTGAAAAGCATCTGTAGATATCACACACGTTCATCTTGTGATAGAGTAACAAATGGCGATATAATAACTAACAAATGGTGATAGAATAACAAATGGTTTTAAATATAATAATACAGTATTGAGTATAGGTGTATGGATATAACCAGAACATTTTCCAGGTAAAGAGAATTTGAGATTTCTATGAGGGGAGAGGGGGCGTAGAAAAACGTAACTGTTGGGATTTAAAGGTATCTGAATTTACAAATGTTTACTATAAAGCGGGGTAGGGCATTTGGCACTTGAAAGGGTGTTACGGTATGGTGGGGGGAAATTAGGCCTTCGTCTAGTAGGACTGGCAATAAGAAATGCTATGCTTAAAACCGACACCACCTTAACAGAAGCAACATACATTCCAGCTGCTTAGTTCGCATGAGAACGTGTCTGACTGTCAGTGATTCAAAAATGGTGTCTCAAGTAAAGGAAACAATTACCGTAAACCAGTTTGTTCATCTGACATCCACCCTCTCCCCTTCTCTTCTCATTGTGTATGTCCAGTATGTAATCTCTCGCTTCTTGAGTCCAGTTGGATGTGGCCATGGAAGTGACCACTAGCACACACAAGTAGCCGTTGGTTGGCACAAACGTAGTCATAGTACTGTTTGCCATAAAAATGAGTAAATATTGTGAAGAATGTTTCTGAAATAATACTTTCCATTTCATTACAATATACCTTATGTTATGTTAAAGTACATTTGTACTTTTTAAACTGATATTTATTTAATCATTGCCAAATGTTGATAAAAATAGAACAAATTATTTGAATACATTACTTTAAGTATTGACTTTTAAATTTTAGTATTGAAAAGTCAAATATACAGAAACACACTGAATTCGTTCCTGGATCAATACAAAATAATTGGTCGTATCAAAGTTCAATATAACTAATATATATGTTACTTTTAGAAATTACCTCCACCTCCCCCGCCCCCTTTTCTAAACCGACAGGTGAACCCCCCCCCCCCCCAAACGAGTGACTCATCTTAAGTTGACCATGGTATGTAACTCAAGCTCCCAACTTACTTTGTTGTCCGTAATGACCCATTTTGTTGTCCGTAATGACCCATGCATTGAGAACGTGATCAACCCCACTCCCAACCTTTATTTAAGTCGGTAGAGAATATGTAGCAGACAGTACGGTAGAGAATATGTAGCAGACAGTACGGTAGAGAATATGTAGCAGACAGTACGGTAGAGAATATGTAGCAGACAGTACGGTAGAGAATATGTAGCAGACAGTACGGTAGAGAATATGTAGCAGACAGTACGGTAGAGAATATGTAGCAGACAGTACGGTAGAGAATATGTAGCAGACAGTACGGTAGAGAATATGTAGCAGACAGTACGGTAGAGAATATGTAGCAGACAGTACGGTAGAGAATATGTAGCAGACAGTACGGTAGAGAATATGTAGCAGACAGTACGGTAGAGAATATGTAGCAGACAGTACGGTAGAGAATATGTAGCAGACAGTACGGTAGAGAATATGTAGCAGACAGTACGGTAGAGAATATGTAGCAGACAGTACGGTAGAGAATATGTAGCAGACAGTACGGTAGAGAATATGCAGTAGAGCAGTAGTTATTAGATGAGAGAATAGTGCTGAGTGCTGACAGTAGACATAGATAGATATAAGTAGTTAGAAGAGAAGTGTTTTAAGTTGTATTATAGTGTATTAAAATATTTGTTGGAGTGTGTACTCCACTGAGTTCTGTCACTTGTGTATTAGTACATATAAAAGTTAAGGTTACATATTTGGTGAGTTTGCTATAAATCACATGGCGAGCCTGCCCACCATATATATATATATATATATATATATATATATATATATATATATATATATATATATATATTAAGGGTGCCACTCAAAAAAAATTTCTGAGTTTTTATCCTGCCACCCTCAAAATGTGTTAGCAATGTTATAAGAATAAAATTGGCAAAATTTGAATGTACTCTGATAATATTTATTGGTAGCTCAACAGCGTCAAAGTTTTGCAATAATCAGTGTTTCGTGACAATACCATACGGTAATCGGTAATCCTGCTGAAACTCAAAAAAATCAAGTTATTTGAAGACGTCTATTGCTGTAAAAGAGAACAAACAACTGTTTTGTACATAGCAACAAAATAATAACTTTCAGAACCTTCAGCTAATTAACATAAAGAGTCAATTCAACATAGTTCAGACTGAAAGATCACTATTCACTAATTACATGTCTTCAAGTCCAAGTAATGATATTCTAGCTGCGGCTGGGACAATTAGGGTAGACTTGTTAGCATATGAAAATCACTACGGTGTTTCTCTACTACTTTTAACAAAAACTGTTTCTGTTCCTCTTGATTGGTTAGTACTCCATTGAATGCTTGACTCAGGGCCATTCCACGCTCGGCTGCATCGTTGACGACTTTCAAACTCGCAACTTTCTTCTGGCCAACGATGTAGTTGTTATAAGTGGCCCATGTGTCTGGACTCGTGGTCAGGAAATCTTGTGTTATGTTCAAAGCTGTGAAAAGTTTTCTGGTGTGTTGCGATACAAAATCAGAAAGTTTATTTTGTTGTAATCTTGGACAGAAGGCTATTCTGTTGTTATCTTGTTAAGTGCTGCAACCAGATGAAACATCATTGTCAAAAAATGCAAAACCTACCAGAATTTCACTCAAATACCACAAGTGTCCAGAGAATGATTTTATTGCTGATTTGGCAACAGTGTCATTTGTTTCCTTGTAGTTCTCAAATTGTTGAAGTAGCTGCAAATCTCTACGGGGAGCAGATGTAGCACATGGTGATGTAAACCACGAATTCAGGTAGACCTTAAGTATCAAGGTGTTGAAGTGACCCAGTAATGACAATTCACGTGCAGTAAGTTGGAACTGAGAACGCCAAATGAACATCTTAAGGCTGTAAATCAGTTTTGCCATCCACCGAACCCGGTGATAAGCTCCAGGAGCCAGAATCTTTTCATCTTCACCACAAGCTGCACCTAGAAAAATAAGTGACAGTTGCAGAAGCTCACGATAATCATCTCGAGGCTGAAACACTGTTAGCTGATGTTGGATGAAGTGAATGAGTTCATCCCGAACTGGATTGAGAACCACTGCAATTAATCTACATCCATTCCACTTGCATACATTAATGTGTCGAAACACATGAACTTAATGTTATCAGCAATGTTCCATTCTTGAATAAGAATAAACACGGCAGTTGCCGCGGCCTCTCCAGTTCCATTTGGCAACTTTGGTACTCCCAGCAACTTCATTGTTCCATCACCGGATACCAGAACAGCAAGAAGATCAAATAACTCTTTGGATGTTAATGCAGACAACATTTTTCCATCCCAATGCGCAGTTAATGGGCAGTTTGGATGAAACGATGCATGAATATCTGTAGCTGCTGCTTCACGATGTTTACGTCGACTTTGACTGATTCCATGTTAATCGCCAGGGCTGCAGTATTGTGGCCAAGTGATTCTGCTGCTGCTGGAATTATGTAAACTTCGTTCTCGTCACTGATTTTACTTCTGTCAAATGAAGATACCAAACCTGGACACACAATATTGGTGGATCGGACAATCCTCACTTGTATAGTAGACACTTCAGATGGTTCGGGGAGTTCATTTGAATATTGGGTATTAAAACCATCGGTGCTCTTAGCCTCTGTGTCACTGTCATTGCTGGCACCAAACTCAATCTTCTTTGCCTCATGTTGCATCCGCTTAGCCTCCTTTTCCTTACGATATTCTCGCTCTAAGCGCCTTTTATGAGACCTTTATTCTTTCCGAGTTAGCACCATATCCACTGGGCCCATGCAACTACTCCACCCTTTCTCTCTTTGTGCTTCAAGAAATTTTATGTCTTCATGTACCTGCATCTTAGTTAAAGCTTCAGCATGTGCAACATCAAACAAAGATGTATAACTTTCAGTTAATTGGTACCCCTTCTCCTCTAGTATCTGTTCTGCGTGATACGTTTCTAGAGCATTTTTCGAAAGAAATGCTCTATTGTCCCCGTTTTGTCTGTCTGTCTGTCTGTCCGTCATCACCCTAGATCTCAACAACCATAAGTCCTAGACCCATGAGGTATATATCATTTTGTAGGTCTTGGCCTGCCATGTGTGCATTAAAAGTCCATTTCGCGATCTGACCTCTGAGGGCCGAAAAAGGGGGCTTTTATGTACCGTTTTTTACTATATAAGCTATATTAACAAAGGAGCGACCTATATCTCAGCAACCATAAGTCCTAGACCCATGTTGTATATATCATTTTGTAGGTCTTGGCCTGCCATGTGTACATCAAAAGTTCATTTTGCGATAGAACCTCTCAGGGCCGTGCTTCAGAGTTCCTAAGAGGCTTGTATATTATATATAGATTATAAGCTAAACAAAGGGGCGTAATCATTATTTATTTTTGTAACAGCTATTAAACATGACTTACTTCCCTCTCTATTTATACATGAAAATGCTTTTAAACGTCCTGTTTTTACAGGCTTAATTTTTGTTGTATAATCAGAATGGCGACTGTCACAACAGCGATTGTCTAAATGGCGACTGCATTATAATAGCGACTGTCGTAATAGCGAATGTTACAATAGTGACTGTTATAATAGAGACTGTTATAATAAAGACTGTTATGATAGAGACTGTTATGATAGAGGCTGTTATAATAGTGACTGTTATAATATAGCCTGTTATAATAGCGACTGTTATAATAGCGACTGTTATAGTAGACTGTTATAATAGTTACTGTTATAATAGAGACTTATAATAGGGACTGTTATAATATAGCCTGTTATAATAGCGACCGTTATAATAGACTTATAATAGTGACTGTTATAATAGTGACTGTTATAAAAGGGACTGTTATAATGGAGACTTTTCTGTCAACTTCAGAGTGAGATACACTCACTACTCACTGGTTGGAGATAGTGAAGGGCATAGAGACTGAAGAATATCCCTTCGATGTTGCGATATAAAAGATGTCTAGCCATTATGATTAAGACAAGTAATGGTCAAATAGACGACTAAAGACTAGGTGGGTAGAAAAACAATAGACTTGTAAAACATCAAGCACTCTAGAAGTAGACCGCTTTCCGGGCAGTTTTAAGGTCATCGTAGGCCCTAGGCACTTTCAAACTCGTAGGCCTTCCCCGACTTCATTTGTACTACTTTTCAAGAATGCACCCGCACTTCTTTGCAATTTGAAATCTAAATAAACTTTCCGCATTGTTTATTCCAGGGGTCGGCAACCTGCGGCTCGCGAGCAGCATGCGGCTCTTTCGACGTCAAGTTGCGGCTCTTTCGATGTCAAATTGCGTCCTTATCAAATACCATAATATTGCAACAACCATTTTTAGTGGCTCTTTAAAAATTGAGAAAATTGTAAATTATAACTTTTGGCTCTTCCGTCTAAAAAGGTTGCCGACCCCTGGTTTATTATATAGAGACTATGCAGTGATGACGTAGTAATTCCTGTGTTACATCATGCGCTTCGCATTCGTTGTTTATCGTTAATCGTGTGTTTCTGTAACTTCTTTTAATCGTGTGCTTCTTTTTTCTAACAAAATCTAATAAGGTAAGGAAAGTAATTTTAAATGACCATGTCTGATGGATACAAGAGGAAACACGAGAGTGGATTTGAGAAGTGGAAGAAAAAGGAGGAGAAAGAAAAAGCATTGAAACAAATTCGGGGTTAGTTGGGGGCAGGAAATAAATGTCACTTAGTAGAGCAAACAAGCAGAGGGGGCCAGACAAAACGCAAAGGGGGCCCGGCACCACTGGCCCATACCGCACGCTATGGGCCTGGGTTGGTGACAAGTTTTCCAAATATAAATAGTGCTTTCCAGATCTATCTTTCATTTTTTTCGGAACAAATGCTGAAGGGAAACGTTCCTTTTCTAAACTCAAATTGATAAAAAAAAGTATCGTCGGTCAACGATGGGACAAACACGACTTTCTTCCGTAGCATTACTTTCAGTTGAAAAGTATTTAATGAGGGAAATGACATTTGAGGACGTCATATGTGACTTTGCTAAGACAAAGAGTCGAATAGTCAACATACTGTTACAGATTACAGATCTATAGCACTGCAACTTAACTTGCTCATGTGCTCATCTCACACAGTTATATATAGTTACTTTAATACAAACATAATTACATTTTACTGGCATTCTGGACTATTTTTCACATGATGTTTGGCTTTCGTAGCCCTCGAAAAGTCCGTAGGCCCTAGTCACAGTACCTACTGTGCCTAGTGGGTAAAGCGGCCCTGCCGCTGGTGACGTCGGACAGTCTTAAGTATTTTGAATATTTGAAAATTTTTTTTAAACCATTTATAACATAGTTGAAATGAACTCATTGACAGATACACATTTCTAAAACATATCATAGGGACTTTATTGTGGGGGCTGATATTTTGTTCTACTGTCCCTGTCAACTGGGTGTAACACACAACTGGGTGTATCACACAACTGGGTGTATCACACAACTGGGTGTATCACACAACTGGGTGTAACACACACACACACACTTTTATAAATAAAACAAACTGCTGCTAAACTAATTTTGAAACATTTTTTTGTTTATTAAAAACTGTTTTTGTCATTAATAATCATCAAAAATATTTAAAACCTGACTTTCTAGTTTCAAAGTAGTATAGTTACATATAGTCATGTTTAGGGTCTTGTAGTCAACTGATTAGCGATTTAGATAAGGGACAGTGAGGACAGAGACGAAAATAAATATTATTTATACCTGGCGGTCTAATTAAGCTGTTGTAAGAGTTGTACAGTTTAGTTGCTTTTAGGCTGAGTTACTTCCTTTTCTTGATTTTATATACTCCATTGTAGGCCACGGTAAGTTTTTCGTACCCAGCTGCTACAAGGCTGAGACCTGACTTAGCGAATGAAACAAGTAATCTAAGCCTGGATACAGGACGTGTTAGAGCATTTTCGTGTTATTAGTAAGGGAAGTAAGTCAATAACTGTTACAAAAATAAATAATGAGTTACGCCTCTTTGTACGCCCCTTTGTTAATATAGCTTATATAGTAAACAATGGTACATATTAAGCCCTTTTATTCGGCCCTCAGATGTCAGATCGCGAAATGGACATTTGATGGACACATGGCAGACCAAGACATACAAAATGATATATACATCATGGGTCTAGGACTTATGGTTGCTGAGATCTAGGGCGCTCCTTTGTTAATATAGCTTATATAGTAAAAACGGTACTTAATAAGCCCTCTTTTTCGACCCTCAGAGGTCAGATCGCGAAATGAACCTTTGATGTACACATGGCGGGCCAAGACCTACACAATGATATATATATACATCATGGGTCTAGAACTTATGGTTGCTGAGATCTAGGGTGATGACGGACGGACAGACAGACAGACTGACTGACAGACAGACAAAACGGGGACAATAGAGCATTTTTTTCGAAAATGCTCTAAAAATACCGGACAATGAACACACGAATCACTACTGTACAGCAACATCGAGATCAGTATGATCTTTTTGCAGTTCCTTCGAGCCCTTGCTCGTTTATTTAGAAATAAACATGACATAATTTGATTAACGATGATCTCTTTCTATTCTGTTTTAAATCTTTTTTTTTAATCATGTATGTATTATGTAGTTAATCCAAATTAATGTTTTTTTTTATTCCTTATTGATCTATTTCTATCCTGTTTTAAGTCAGCTTTTTAAATCATGTGACTTTGTATGTAGCCTATCTAGTTCAAATTGAATGTTATTTTAATTCATTCAATTCATCGGGAATAAAAGAAATTTAATTTGTAATTTCTTTTGCTTTGAATTTGTATAATGAACAGTTGTAGCGATGTAATGTATGTGTGTGTTTGTGTGTTTTCAGCTGTTGCCAGTTGTCTGATGAATTAGTCGCTGTTATGACAATTGCTCTTTTGATACAGTCGCTATCTTGAGGTCGCTGTTGTGACAGTCGCTGTTTTGAAACAGTCACTATTGTGAAGTCGCTCAACTGACAGTCGCTGTTTTGACAGTCGCTAATATGAACCCGAGCCTCTTTATACAACATATTCATGTTGTTGTTGACCTTTTTAACAGTCTATACAAACGTTACAAGTAAAAAGAACCATATATTTCAAGGGAAAACACATGCAAACTGTCTAACAAGTTTTAATAGTTACAAATAATGTTGGGCTTTGGTGTCCAGATTTGGCATTTTCGATTTCGATTTCAATCATGTTCTTATGAATGTATCGCGTTTTTCTGGGCCACACGCTACTTAAAAACTTCTGTAACTAACTTGATATGTCTCTCTACTGATTGGGTGTGACTAGGATAAGGGCGAAATCTTGTCTTGGTGTATCTTCTTCCCAGATCATGGTTAACAAAGTATTTTCATCAATGTCCATTACGACCGGAGGATCTGTGATCGGAGTTTTCTGCCAATCGATCATGTCCATGTATCTAGTAGCCTTAAAGTTGATTACTGGCACACAGAAATAACCAACTGAACTCAGGCATTTCTACTTTCTGGATTTCATTATGCGTCGCAGAGCTCACTCGCGTGTATCTGATCTTTTGTCGGTAAGCATCGCAAGCAACAGGTTTTCTGGATGACTAAAGAATGCGTTGAGTTGAATTAACGTGTCAAAAGCTTTTTTCAGCTCGTCTGTAAGGTAGCGTGATTTCAGTATTGTGGACATGTCGAGCGCCGTCTTTACATGCAGGACGTTTATTTATTTCAAACCATGCTGGTGCATAAACTGTTACCATGAAGGTAACAATCGTGTTCAGTTCATCCGACGGTACCAAGCTTTTCCCCAACCTCACCAAGAATACTTGGAAAACTACCTTACTCACACAAATTATACTTGAAGCGTTTCCCCAACCTCACCAAGAATACTTGGAAAACTACCTTACTCACACAAATTATATTTGAAGCGTTTCCCCAACCTCACCAAGAATACTTGGAGAACTACCTTACTCACACAAATTATACTTGAAGCGTTTCCCCAACCTCACCAAGAATTCTTGGAAAACTACCTTACTCACACAAATAATACTTGAAGCGTTTCCCCAACCACACCAAGAATTCTTGGAAAACTACCTTACTCACACAAATTATACTTGAAGCATTTCCCCAACCTCACCAAGAATTCTTGGAAAACTACCTTACTCACACAAATTATATTTGAAGCGTTTCCCCAACCTCACCAAGAATACTTGGAGAACTACCTTACTCACACAAATTATACTTGAAGCGTTTCCCCAACCTCACCAAGAATTCTTGGAAAACTACCTTACTCACACAAATAATACTTGAAGCGTTTCCCCAACCACACCAAGAATTCTTGGAAAACTACCTTACTCACACAAATTATACTTGAAGCATTTCCCCAACCTCACCAAGAATTCTTGGATAACTACCTTACTCACACAAATTATATTTGAAGGGTTTACCCAACCACACCAAATATACTTGGAAACTACCTTACTCACACAAATTATACTTGAAGCGTTTCCCCAACCTCACCAAGAATACTTGGAAAACTACCTTACTCACACAAATTATACTTGAAGGGTTTCCCAAACCACACCAAAAATACTTGACAATTTTCCCCTCATTATCCATGAACACATTTTCTCACTCATTTGCAACACAATATGTTCTGTCCCATTTTCATCGATAATTTTTTTGTCAAAAAAAAAAAACAACAACTCCAAAATTGTACAAAATATGCCAGATAAATTATTTGAACATTTCATTATTTCATTAATTTTACAAATTAGTAGGCCTTATTTATTTGTGAATTCAATTATATGCTGTCGGAGACGGGCAATTTGTTAGATGTTGACTTTGATACTTACAAAACAGTTTAAAGATTAGAGTTATTATACACTTTTAGTTAACTGGATTTGTCGTCTGCTTTCGACCCCTTGCCGATCCTGACCCCGTTCTTAAAACAACCAGTTTGGCTCCCACGCCTTTTTTCAAATGAAATCTACAGTTTCCTATCTTAAAAAGCGATCTTCTTTGACGCAGTTGTTACGGAACCAGCCAACGGGACTCCGTATTTTTTTTTTCCGAGGACCAACCATAGATGTGCGCATGTGCGGCTTTCGGGACTCTGTATTTTTAGCGATATAATGTTAAAAAAAAGAAATTCTGCAAATTTCTATACAAATTAAGTTATCAGCTTTTATAATATTATTTTTTTTTAAAATAAATACGGCTTTGAATTATTTTAAATTACAAAATAAGAATATAGGCCTAAAACTAGGTCAAAAGGAAGTGAAAACATAACCGAGCAATTTTTTCTAATAGTACATTAAAATTGTAGCTTAGAGTGTGTGACATGCTGGCAGAATGGGTAAGCCGCTCGGACATGACTCACTTTTATGCTGACTATATCCAGGTTCTATTCCTCTCAGAGACATTTTTTGTTATTGTTTTTTTTTTCAGAATGTATCCTTTTAGTTGTTTTAATGAAAAGTAACTAATTAGATCTCTTAGACATTTTTTAAAATGAAATAATGTATCCTTTAGGATGTTGTAAGAAAAAGAAATGAGTAAATGTTTTGCATGCCTGATTCAATTTTTTCTTTGTTGTTTATTATGTATGGTTTTAATGTGGACAAAACGAAATTAATAGTCGAGTTTTTAAAATAAATAGTTACATAAAATACGCTATCCAAATGAATGTGCTGAAAGTCCCCACCGAAAAAAAATGTTTTTCTGGTACTTTATTACTGTAAGTAGTTTTACTAAGCAAACGAAGCAAAATAACGATGGGTAAATCTTATTTGTATATAACGACATTTTGTAGACATAAATATACTTTTATCAACATTGACGGATATTAATTATTAAAATGATCAGTTCTTAATGATCTGTGTCTTTGAGAATTTTATTAATTCATATCAACGTCTGAAACTTGTGTATTGTCAGACAATGGTTGGCACTAACGGAAGCATAGTGCTAACAATTTCAAATCGATCGGGGGATGCATAAGGCTCAAAACACTGGTATATATATATATATATATATATATAAGCCCACATAAAGGATGTATGATATAACCACCAAGTCTATAAGCCCACAGAAAAGACGTATGATATCACCACAAAGTAGACCATGCCAGCCGAATTTTTTTTTGTATGTATCGGCTGGCTGACACAATTTTTCGGCGGATATCCGGATTAGCCGGATTTCTCCGTAAATTCAGTAAATTGACATTTGCGGCTGATTTTTGGCTGATTAAGAAATATTTGGCTAGAATTCGGCTGCAGCCTAGACAATAATGAATTGATATAACTTCAGAAATAGAACACTTTTACAATACTTTGGGAATAGTTTTATTATTTATAACAGTGTTATATGCTGTGCTACTAATACAGTACATGAATACATTCCACTCATTCAGTCACTCAAATACTTTGATAAGCACTTAAAATATCAGTTTCTAATTGTCATGAATAAAACAAACGCGATGTAGTTATCACATGTTAGACTTGATCGTTTGCTATTCATAATCAAACCAGTAACCGAAAACATGCACTCCACTGGTACACATGATGCTGATGATTTGGGAGCGACCGATAATCGGATCGGTATCGGACCGATATTGGCACTATCGGTTAATATCAGATCAGCCTATTTTTGTAGGGAGTGACCGATAATCGGACCGATATTGGCACTATCGATTAACTATCTGAAAGACCGTTTTATGGCTGCCGATCATTGTTTTTTTTTCTTAAATCTAGTAACTCTAAACTGGTTTTGGTTTACAGAGTTAAAGTTTACTTACAGACTTCCAGTTAACTGTTCACCTGAGTGAAGTGATTTACTGATATAATTAAGTGTTTTTAATTTTTCAAACTTTTTTTAAAAATCTGCTACAAGTAAATTCAATAAAAATTACAAAGATTAACGAAGAAAATTATTTTAATTTCATCACAACTTTCACAAGTTAATGAAGTTACAATTAACAATTAATACATTTTTAATTTTTTAGTTTGACATTAATTATTTACAACTTTATCTTACTTTTCTGTTTGTGTACAAGTAAAAAGTAAAAACAACACATTGTTTATTATAAGTTTAATTTTAAACAATACACATGCAGATTTCTGAGATTATGCAGGTATGGTTTATGTTTCTGACTTCGGTTATCCGGTCTGTCTTTCCAAATATTTTGTTCTTCTAATCTTCTTCATCTGCAAGACACCCTTTCATTAATAGCAAAATATCGGTTCGGTATCGTTTAAAATGCTGGGGAAAAATATCGGTATCGGATTATCGGTAAAAAGGCATATCGGTCGCTCCCTACTGATTGTGACTGGTGAAGACGAGCCAGTTGAGTAAGTTGTGGTTTCGAGGAAGATGCAACACTGCTACGCCAGAAAACGAGGACATCATGAAACTGAACAACATGCATTGTCAAATAGTTTGCAATTTCCACTACCACCTGAAATAAATATTTAAAAAAATCAAAACACAACAGTACTAACTGCTAGTTTATAAAACATTTCATTACAGTACACAGTAAATGTATTTAAACATATTTTACTGCAAACTGAGCTGTCTATTGAGAGCAAAATAAAACGAAAACTGTTTCAATGCCAATAAATTAACATAGAATACCTTATTAGTACAATTGTCAGGTGACTTCTTAATTCTCAGCTCATTCATCAGCTCCATTCGCAATCGCTTACATCGGCTTTCTTCAGAAACATATTCAGTGACTAGCTGTAAATGCGATACATCAGCTCTAGACAAGATGAATCCACTGAACCATTACTGACTGTATGGCATTCTCCAGAATTGTGGTTGCTTCTGACCGTGGAATCAATAATTTGGAACCTGGATCAAGCAGCTTATGAAGCTTTATGTGATCATTTAAAAGAAATTGATGGTCAAGCTGGTTGAGAACTGAAGCTTGTTCCTTCGTATCTTGTCATCATCAGCATTTGATGCAGTGCAGATCTTTCTTATGTGCATTTTCAGAGTGGAATAGTTGATGAGGTTAGCATTGAAAAGTTGAAGAGATCAGTTAGGTCTTGAAATGGTTTCAGAAAGTTAACGAGTTCACTTAAAAATTCAATTTCATCTTCATGGAGACAAATATCAACCTGACCATTACGCTTTTGAGTATTTTCAACCTCTCTTTTCAAGTCAAGTATAGACTGATGAGAACCAACCTTCAAAAGCTTAAGTCTGTATCACATTTGCAGCACCATAATGGCAGTTAGTTATGAACAGCTTTTTGTGATCAATAGAAAAGCTTTTCAAGACAGAGCTGATAGGGTCAGCAAAGGTCATATGCATCAAGATTAAGTAGTGCGACGGTTAATCTAACGGCGGATAAAATACGGCGGCTAATGCGAAATTAAGCTGTGGAGAGTGTTAGTTGTGAGTTAACTTTGATTGTAGGAACATTTGAGACAGATCATTCTTTGAGGTTCTAAAAGACTTGAATAGGTTTGTGTGTAATCTTTCTCCAACATGGATATTGATATAGAGATGCAAACTAAACATTTCTTATGATTTACAGTGATTGAGTGAATAACAGAGTGAACATAGCCAGTAGCCTTCCTATCTGCTTTCAGTCACAATTCTGTTAATGTTGACAAGTTGTTGTAATGTAGAGAATCTCGCTTTGAAAAATAATACATTTGTTGATAAACAGATTTACCAAGTATTTATTTAAAAAGGAAAGAAGAACTTAAGAAAACATTAAATTAAAGATTGACTAAGAAATATCTGACGTTGTTCTGGATTATTTAATTAAAATTCTAGTATTTTTAGGGGGCAAGTTATTGCGCCGACACCAAACTGACTCCTGACGAAGTACAAATGCCGACACCGACACCGGCAAAAACTGCCGACACCGCCGACACCGACACAGATTCCGGCTCCCCAGCCCTGGCTGTAGCAATCTACTTTAATCGTTTTGCCCAAAATGATCTGCAAATTTGAAATTGTTTACTTCAGATTATGATGTCATGCGTGAGCTTGGATTTAGATTCAATAATTTCTTCTTTATAAACAATAAACAGATTAGATTAAATGTATGTGTTAAAGATGGGAGCCCAGAAGAGAATGTTTAATTTTGTTATAATATGTATAACAAATTTCTTAAAAATATTAAATAACTGATATCGCTCTGTGAAAGAAAAATAAGACTTTTGGCTAACTAAACATCATACCCCTTTATTCGCAAAAAATATTGACACGAAGTTCCATCAATCAAACTATTTGCACGCGTCTGCAGATGTATCATTCATGGTCATAAAATAGAATTAAGTAGTGACAATCCCATTATTTCAAGGTCATACAGCTGCTATGATATTATGTTAATTTCTGTTTCTAAATTGGGTTATTTACTGATTTTTTTCCTCTATTTTTTTCTGCTATTCTGAAATAACAGCATTTTGGTAAAAAATTTACGCATTTAGATGTTTGCTGTAAAAAGATTTCTTAACGCTTTAATTTCGCATTAATCTTAGTTAATATATATATACTAGCTGTACCCAGCAAAACATTTGCATAGAGTTATATCCCCTTAGGCTTGATCGGCAGGCGAGGTTATTTGTTGGTTGTTTACTATATAAGCTATATTAACAAAGGAGCGCCCTAGATCTCAGCAACCATAAGTCCTAGACCCATGATGTATATATCATTTTGCAGGTCTTGGCCTGCTAAGTGTACATTTCGCGATCTGACCTCCCAGGGCCAAAATATAAGAGTTTCTTATGTACCGTTTTTGCTTATATTTTAAATATAAATAATAAAAGCTAATCAAAGGGGCGTAATCATTATTTATTTTTGTAACAGTTATTCAACATGATTACTTCCCTCTCATTAAAAATGCTCTAAAATGTCCTTTGTCCGAAACGGAAAAGACTTAAATTGCTTGTTTTTTTCATGATTGTATTTTAAACTGGAATACTGTTATATTAATTCTTTACTTTCGATTTAACGCAGCGCCCAAATCGCTATTATTATATTATATGTTTATAATGTATCCCTTAAACGGACTGAAGGATAGATTTGTTGGTTTATTTTATTTGGTCAAAAATTCAAAGGATGTAAAATAACTTCTACAGAGTAGTTTTGTAACCTCTTGAATTACTATCTACCCAAATCCACCCACTCATGTATACCTAGCAAAGCGGGCACCTGTACCAAACACTCTCTAACAAAACATGCCCTATCACCACTGATTTTCTGAAAAAAAAATTTGATTTACAAAATAAAACCCTTATATTGAAAATAATATATTTTCTTAACGTTTCGTAATTTATTTCAAACTATCTCTACAATAAGCAGCATGCCTTTCTAATTTTTTTGACAATTTTTCAATTATAGATGTAGGATTAGCGGTTGATATTATGAAATATTTCATAGAATTAATATATGCTTTTATTTAACTTTATTTTTTTTGTTAAATGAAGTTTAATCCATGAATTATCCAATCAGTAAATTCATAATTATTTATCAATGTCTTTTGATGGATTTAAAATACCCCTCCCCCCACATATACATGGTTATAAGCTGTTCAACTTTTATGATTCGGGAGAAGTCTAATTACAGCTTGGACGTGAGCTGATTCAAGTTAATATAGTGAAAAAGTGAGTCTGATTGTTGTTGTTCAAGTTGAATCTTCTCTGACAATAAACTTGATTTTCCATGTGAAGGAACGTTAGTTATTTCGACTTTTGATTGTTTTGATTTACACAACGCCACTGCCTCACACAGCCGCTAATCTCCCGATTAAACCATCGTCCAAGAGAAGTCGCACAATGCCGAAAGAAATACTCCCCAGTAAATGCAATGGAAACAATTTAATGCATCTTGGGCAGCCCAGCGGTCAAGGGATTTGGGGACCACTGATGTAGATCTTTGACATTTCTTTTCACCTTCAGAAGTACCCCTGCCCCAAGCTCTATTACAGTTGCACTATCTCAGGTGGTTTGGTGATGTCTGGCGACCTTCTTCAAACTCTTTGTTTGTTTTAACTTTTTAAGTGAACATTTTAAGTCGCTGTGCACAACTGCATAAACCAACTCGTACCTCTGGGTGTATGCGTACCATCAGTTTTAACGTCATGTTTGAAATTTGCGATTAAGATCCGCCATTTGTGATTATATTATTAATGGTAATATTATTTTTGTTTTAATATTATATAAGCTTTGCATACTATGTAATAATAAAAGATGTTGTAAATGAGTTCCTATATTACACAGAGTAACATTATTTCAACAACGTAGATTAGTGAAGCAGAATCAGGGATGGAATTGTCGACTTTAAAGTTGGCTATTCGAATATGTTGACATTCTTCCGTAAGCTACATTAATCTATCTATCTATCTATCTATCTATCTATCTATCTATCTATCTATCTATCTATCTATCTATCTATCTATCTATCTATCTATCTATCTATCTATCTATCTATCTATCTATCTATCTATCTATCTATCTATCTTTCTTTCTTTCTTTATATAAATGTATATATATATAAAGGTATATATATATATAAAGGTATATATATATAAAGGTATATATATATATATATATATATATATATATATATATATATATATATATTATGGTGACCCAAAAAAAAAGAGCAAAAACATTTTTTTTTATTTGATTACCACAAAAATGTGCTCAGAAATATAAAATTTCATAATTTTCAGATGAAATTTAGAGGTTGCACAAGCTCTCTGAAAATTTAGGTATGTTCTCCATTTACCACATTTTATCCCAAATATTGATGAACCTGAATGAAGTCTGTTTTTTTCTTTGATGTTTATAATGTGTAACTGTCTAATATTTATGTTGGTTGAAAATGTTGCCCTTATTGCACTCAATGTCTATTTGCACTGATTGACATTAATATTAATAATGATCGGAAAGCTCAGAGAAAAGAGAGATTAGAGAGGTTATTGCAAAAAGTGAAAAAAAGACCAGGAAATTCTAAAAGTTCTCAAATGTCCAGCACGTTATTGCAATTTTCCTCTGACAGCTGTTCAGATGAAAGGGTCACTGAAGAAAATGAACATGATGAAGAATTTTTGATTAGTTCATCACAGAAACGAAGAAAATGTACATTGAGATGGAAAATTGCTTCCAGATCTCACAGCCAGGGAGAATGTTGAGAGATTGCCAGTGATTGTAACAGGACTGCAAATAGAGTGCTTGCTAGGTGTACTGAAATTGGCTTCAGGGGCAGATGACATTCAAGCTCAAGCTGTAGTTGAATGTCTGAGAACTGGGATTTGTGAAAAAGTAGTAGCATTACGTTTTGACACAACAGCAAGTAACACTGGGGATTCCAAAGGGGCATGTCTTTTAATTGAAAAGCTGCTTGAAAAAAGTCTTATTCATCTTGCTTGCCGCCACCATATGATGGAAATTGTTCTGGAAAAAGTGTTCACAGAACTGAAGATCAGTGGACCCTCATCTGGACCTGATATTTCACTTTTCAAACGATTTAAAGAGCAGTGGCATTTTATGGAGATGGGATCCTACGATACTGCAGGAGCTGTACACAGAGCACGTTGGATGGCAAGAATAATGTATTGCTACAAGATGTGGATGTTTAAGAAGCAGTTTAAGCTGAAGCCTTCTGAATAACAAGGTCTGTTTCAGTTCCTCTGTTTTGTTTCCAGTACTTATATGAAACTGTGGTTTCAAGCCCCACAGCCAGCAAGGGCGCCATCAAATGACCTACAATTTCTGAAGGATTTAGAAAAATATAACTCCGTTAATTCAGTTATTGGAAAAGCAGCGAAAAAAGCTTTCAGTAGACATTTATGGTATCTAAGTGAAATTACAGTGGGCCTCGCTTTTTTTTTATAAAAATATTGATCTCAAGCAAAAGGTTCAGATGCTTAAAAATATGCAGAAAAACCCGGATCTACAAATCGAGCTCATCGTCTTGATTCCAATGGATTCTACGCAGACTAACCCATCAGCTTCTTTATTACAAACAATACAAAGGCTTTTTCCCCATTCTCGGTTTGCCACACTCATTCCTGGAAATGTCCCCTGAAACATGGAGCTGCAACAATGAATACAAACATGCAGAAAAGGTTGTAACCAATTTGAAAGTTGCTAATGACACAGTCGAAAGAGGAGTGAAACTGATTCAGGATTTCAATGAAGTTTTATGCAGATAAGAAGACCAGAAGCAATTCTTACTTCAGGTGGTGCAAGAACACTGACGATTATATCCGGATGCAAAGAAGACCAAAGTGGTTACTGGACTAGCAAAAAAGCAGTCAGTGAATGTGACGTCCATAAATAGTAAACACTTTGCTTTGATGCATTCTATTATTTTATTTGTTTTGAGGTTGTTATTTCATGTTTAACACTAAACAATTAACATAAACCATTAAATTACTATTTAGTACCAAATCAATGTTTTAATTGCCTTTGTGCAACCCCTAAATATTTCACGATTGTATTCATTTTTTTCAGAAAACCCTTTTTTTTCTGGCAGAACACAATGCAGGCCTTAAATTTAGAAAAATCGAGAAAAAGTTTTTTTTGGGCCACCCTAATATATATATATATATAGTTCACCAGAGCAATCAAACAAGACGCATCTATATATAGATTAGCCACGTTTGGGGAATTCCCGAATACGCCTGAGCAAGTAAGATTATAGACAAACTATATCTAAACTTTTTTTTTGTTGTAAATTTGGTTGGCCATCTTATGCAGGACTTCCTTTAAACTTTTGGTTTATTCACTGCGTGAATAGAAAGCAATTTAGAAAGCATTCATTTATTATTCATAGAAAATTGCTGCAGAACGTTCATTGATTTGTGTAATATTAAAAGAAAATCTTTACAACGGAACAACATTTCATAGGTAGTTTTTTTTTTCTATAAATTAATGTATTTGTGCTGTTAGAATGTTAGCAAATAACAGGTTTCCAAGTTATGTACTCCAGTAACTTAGCTTTTGATTCAATATATTAATTCGTGCATTCAGAGTGTTAGTAAGATTTATTAGCAAATTA
Source organism: Bulinus truncatus (assembly GCA_021962125.1). Taxonomy (NCBI): domain Eukaryota; kingdom Metazoa; phylum Mollusca; class Gastropoda; family Planorbidae; genus Bulinus; species Bulinus truncatus. The sequence continues at coordinate 737,536 of JAGDYQ010000149.1, read as the reverse complement.
AAGCTATCCTCTAACCAAAGCGAATTTCGCGTATCTAGGTAGCTCGCGAAATTCGCCCCTCTTTTGCGGCAATGTATTTATATGGAGATGCTCAAACCGCGTAGAATTTCCGCGGCGGTGCAGAGAAATTTCGCGGCATCGCTTCTGTCAGAGTTTTTTCGCGTTTCGCGAGTGTAAACAATCCAAAATGGCTGCCTAGAAACATCGACTCAAATGAAAATCATGGTTAAAATTGATATAAATGTCTTAAAATTAACAAATAAGACTTACATTTATATATAGCAACTTGAATTATATCAGATTATACCAAAAATAAGTGTTTTTTTCACTTTTTACTTGTAAAATACCATAACTGTAGAAAATATATCATAAGAAGAAAATGTCTGCCGACGTCTTCAAATAAACAAAAAGAAAATTTAAAAAATCATTATATCCGGTCGGCTGACGCCTACGTTCGCTTCGCTTAGGTGTAGCGAGGGTTTTTCGCGCTTTGAAAAATCTCACGTGAGAAATAGCGCAGCGGAACGCTTCGCTTTGATTTGAGGATAGCTTAAAAGTTTCCTGTAAAATTACGTCAACAATGGATAATTCCAATAAAACTAGTTGAAGGATGGCAGACGACATTGTTGACAGTACATATTATTAACCGGCACGGATTTTGACAAAACGGAACAGACGTGTTAGATTTTTAAAAAATCAGTTCCTTTTGAATTTTTTTTTATCGTCCAACACATTTATTAAAAGTAACAATTATCGAATTATACAATATAGTCTTTATCTTTAATATTGGAGATTGAACATTAATATTTTTATACAAATATGTTACGTTTAGGAGACTAGTGTATCATTTTGTATTGTTAAGACTGAAAAAGAAAAGCAACAGAAACGAGTGGAAGATGTTGTTCAAAAATGATCTTTTTTTTTAAAATAAGTATTTTATTGATTCATTTTGGCTACACAGGTTCGATTGCAGCCCCAGGAATGGTTAATTTTCCCTGGTTGTCCTTAGCCAATAGGATTGATGATTGTATTCTTTCTTTGCCCACAAATATAGTGTGTAATTGATTATAATATTTATTGTAAATGCCTTTTTTTGTAATTTTCCACTATAATTAATCCATTCCAATTTTAGTGTAGTATTTTTCTCTTCTTTTTCTCTTGCAGAATTATTGATGATGATATTTAATTATTAACAAATCTAAATGGATAACACTGAAATAGAAATCTTGAAGTATTAAAATAAAAATTGTGAATTGTATAAGTTTTTTTTTGGCTTGAGCTTATACATACAAAAATACAGATCTCTATTTATAAGTTTATGTTTATATTTTAATGCAGATGAAATGATCACAAGATAAAGAAGATACTTAATTTATGGTAATATAAACATAGATACATCTTAATAAATGGCATTGGTAGTTTGACGTCAATTGTTTTTCTGCATGCTGCTGAATAGTCTGTCTTTCAATTAACACATGTGACAAGATTTCTTGCAGTTCTTCTCCATGTAACTTGGGTTATATTTACACTCGTTTCTTAAGGCCCATTCTGCGCATCCAGGGTTTGAGTCATCGCAGGCTGTTTTGCTGACACAGACTTTGCACGACTTTCTGCAGAACTTCAACATGTAGTTAGGATTAGACTGACACTGTCCATTCTTAGCCCACTGGGCGCATTGACCCTGGTCATCTTCGCAGACACCATCATCCCCTCCGGCGTTGGCGGCTTCGCCCTTGGACTCTCCAACACAGAGCCCTTTCTCTTCAGTTTGTCCTTCGCGGCATTTGGTCTTGCAGGATCTCTCGTATGGTTTCTCTCCGTTCCAGTTACCTTTAGGGGTGTAGAAACAGACCAGATACCAGGCATTTCTGTAGGCGTTGACTAGATTGGGACATCTGTGGGTGTAGCAGCCTACCTTGGAGGTGCTGCTCCAAACCATCTAAAACCAAAAGTTCGGACTGTTTAGGTATAAATATCTAAAATCCGGACCATCTAAAATCAAAAGTTATGACTGTTTAGGTATAAATATCTCAAATTTGGACCAGTTAAAATCAAAATTTAAGGCTTTTAAGCTATAAATAACTAAAATTTTGACAATCTAAAAAAATTTAAGAATGTTTAGCTGTAAATATCCAAACTTTGGTTTTTTTGTTTCGATGCCAATATATCAAGGAAGAGATTGGATCAGTACCCCTAGTCTCGTTATATGAGGGAGACTCTGGTCTATAGATCGCCCCGTTAGGGGAAATTTTGATTTAGGAAGGCAACTCCAAACATTTTTTTGGAATGGCTCTTGAAAAGCAGTTAGAGGCGCTTTGATCATGCCTCATGTATATCGTTACTCAACATTTATCTCTTACGAACCTAAGAAATATATAATTTGTATTCTTAATGTGCAACGTTCAGCTTCGAGCTCAATTGTTACAAAATACAAACACATTTTATTAGGCTTTTATTTAATTTCACTTTCTGTCAGTCTGTGTCAACGTATCTTTTAACTTAACTTCGAAAAAGCGTGAGCCCCAGTTTGTATCTCTGGTAAATTATAACATGACGAAAATATACCTTCAAAATATTTTAGATATACTATGTTATTTCTAAAAAGAATTATTTGTATACATTTATATTAACTAGAAATGCTAAGGAAAGTTCAAAGAATAATTAAAGACATTCTTCATAAACCTTTTATTTGATTTACTAACTATAGGAAAGTAAACGTATAAAAACGCTTTAATAAATTTTAACGCGGAGAGGAAACCTACAATCATTAACCCTAGGTCACTTTAATAGATTAGATAAGTGACCATAAAGCCAGAGATTAGAAAAATTGACCATGAGCTCGAGACTTGACACTCCTTGACATGATGTAATCCCATGTGTTAGTCATGTGAACTACATTGACGATTCATACACACTAGTCGTACCGCGTCGTATCATACGCCGAAAAGAAAGGGAGAAAGATACTGACACAATATTTAATACTGACACAATCTTTGATACGGACACAATGACAAAGTGAAGTATGTTTTCTGTAATGCGAAATTTATTTTGAAACATTTTAAACATCTATAGCTGACGAATGAAGACTTCATGAGTGATCCATCTTGACCCACTTTAAACAACACGCTTGATGTGATCCAGCCATACTGTCTCCACATTAAAGTGGGGTTTTTTTTTCCGGTGTCGCGAGTTGTCGACGTATTCGGGCATGCCACAATCTATAAAAAGTCCTGCGTCTTGAAGTTGTGAATTATATTATATATATATATATATATAGATTGTCACCAACCTAGGCTAGCCACGGACAAACTAGAGCTCGGAAGCCAAGTACGATCCGTTGGGGCTGTTTGATCAGCCCTGCGGCTTCACCCTGTTCTGGTTGTATCAGATAATACGAGCAAATATGAAGGCTGCATTTAAAATGATGCCATGGATCGGCTGGGAATGCCATAACTTTAAAATGGTTTTGGTGCACGGTTTGAATGAAAAAGAATCACATGGTTTATTTACACGTGAAATTTCTCAATTGGTGTAAAAAAACCAAAACAAAACAAAGAGCTCATAAAGCTTGCTAACAAAGTATAACGACCTATTACTAAATACTCTGAAGCAGTGTATGATGGAACAGTGTCTTGAGAAATACTGATGTCAGTAGCATCCTATTTTGTAGAAATGTTGGCCTTAAGAAAGTTAACGGAAGTCAGTCAGCAGACAAACTCTACGTTGTCTGTCTGACATTGAGGAAGAGCCGATGAAGAGTGGAATAGACATATTAGAGACTTTTGAAACATCAACAAAATGTTTTATCTTCAGACAAAAATCCAATAATTCACTTGGTACTGCCTATCAAAATTAAACTTCAATAAAACTGAAGCCTTAAAACTGTATTTGTTTTTATTTGTTTCAATATTAATTCTCAGTCTATTTTTTAATTTAAATTTGCTGTTTAAAATTTTAAATATTAATTTGCTGATTCATTTGTTCTGAAATGAATTTTCTTGTTTATTTGTCTTAATATTAATTGATTGATTATTTTTTATAATTTTAAGTAATAGTCAGTCCTTCTAACTAGATTAAACATATTGTCATGAGGTTATTGTTACGGGTCTGTAGGGTGGGGACGGGTGGCAGGGGTGGACTGGGGTGTTCAAGCGGCGGGAAAAAACAAAAAGCGGCCCTATCTTCATGAATTTTATTTTCCCTGTGCTTTTTTTCATCCAAACCTGAGGGCCGAGGCCTCCAAAGTCATGGGTCATTTTACAAATTACAATATACAATAACAAAAAACCTATAAATGGAATATATAATTTATAATTGTATATGCAATATCAAGAATGCGTCAATTCAAGTTATAAATCAATTTATTCGGACTCACTGTGATGGTGTATATAGTATAAGCAACTTCTTTAAGCTGGGTGCCATGATTTATAATTGTGTCACTATATACTTCACTTAAAACATCAGTTTCCGTTGACATAAGCATAAAAGCTTCAAGGTGTGTAGAAGACAATGAGCGTCGCAAGCGATTCTTAATGTATTTCAGAGAAGATCTCTCACAAGTTACTTAGGTAGAAGACAGAGTCAATAAAAGTTTATATGCACTAAAGAGACACTTGTAAGTTTGCCCATAGAAACTGTATTTATGTAGTACAGAAAAGCAGCAAACAGAACATTTTTTGCAAAACTTGCATTTTTGAAGTTCGTCACTCTTATCCACAACTTGGTCGTCCCAGAGTTCACGTGGCGAATCTTCACTGACGCTGTCCTCTACTGAATCACCTAACATTTGGAGAAGGTATTCATCGGGGACAGAATTTTTAAATTTGTCCCATTTCTGCCCAGAGTCAGTTAGCTCTTCTCTGAGATTAGTCGCTGTGGCTTCCATCAAATTTAACGAGAATACTGCTAAGATTCTGCATCGCTGATGTAGCCAAACCTTGTTACTTAACATCCTCAAAATTCTATGGATCAAGAAGACAATATCTGCGTATAAGGAATCGTGACTCTCAAATCGCTTTTCAATAGTTTTTACATTTTGTCCATGATGCAGTTATGAACTTCAATGCGATATCTGTCCACTGCATTATTTCCTACTACCTCGTGCGTTCTTCTCTCATCAGACATCGCTTTTGGCTTGTGTAAATGTTTCTCTATAAATTTTTTCTCAATGGTAATTTCAACATTTTCTTCTTCCAACTTGTTTTTAGCCCAGGACACAAATCGTTTGGCATTGTCGAGAACACCATCGAAATATCTTGAAATATTTTCTAACAACTTAACAGTACAGTCTACATTACTGTGTGTTTGCAGTGCATCCATTCCGGTGGTTTGTAAATAATTAGAAAGCGATCCTGTGTGCTGGAATATTCTTAAGTATAGTTGTGCAGTGACAACCGTTTCAAACTTGATAAACTTATCTAGTAAAGTTAGTGTATCCCTGATTTTGCATTGAATACGTCCGATTGTGCTAATTCTTGTAACGTAAAAATTAATTCAATGAACAATGGTGAATTAGGATCATCGAAATTTCCAAATATTTTTTAACGCACTTTCTTTGGCCCAATAATATTTAATCTTTGGTGTCTAGATTTCTGTTGGTGATCGACCCAAACAACTATTCTTTTATAAGATTCTCTAAAGAACACCGCACATGCGTTAAGCAGTTGAAATAGGCTAATTGAAGAGGTCGTGGTTTGAGTAGTATCACTTAGAACAAGATTCAATACATGTGCATAGCACCAGACATAAATTTGATGGGGTGCAACGTCACTCAGCCATTTAGTAAACCCATTGTACTGTCCTTGCATATTGGCTGCCCCATTTGTAGCAATACCGACACAATATTCAATATTTATGTTACATTCAATGAGTTTCTCTTGAAATAATTCAAGCATACCTTTTCCAGTAGAAGATGTACAGTTTGCAACGCATATCAATCGCTCATGAACTTTATGTGTTGCATGACTTATAATTAATGAACATTGGTCCTTCACACTTACATCCTGAGTTGTATCTAATTGAACTGAAAACATACTAGCAGATTTAATTTCCTCCAAAATGGTTTTCTTTATTATTTTTCCTATTGCATCAATGATATAATTCAATTTCGTCTTCGATATGAGGGTAATTAAGTTTCCTCTCCCTTTATTCGCCAAATTAGACGCATTTCTTTCGTTAATTTTCTCAATAACCATTATCAAAATATTTATTTAATTATTTAGTCAAATTTTGACAAGAGTAATAATATGCCAAGAAATTTCCATGATCGATTGTATCGTCGTTTAATGTATAGGCAGAATCATTTTTGACCGATAACTAAGACCACGTTTTCCAATCATTTTCAGAATCTCAATTATTCTCTCCAGCACTTGTCTCTTTTCTTGAACTTGTTGGCACCTTTTTTATTTTGCTGAGAGAATAAGATGCTATCAATGTCTCTTTCACTAACAGACATTATATAAGCTTCCACACACTTCTCGTGTATTTGCTGTTTTCATGTTTCTCTAATCTTTGACGCACGTTTCCAGGAATTCATATGCTAAGCATACTGTGCAAAACAAAGCTTTAGATTCTTTACAGTATGACACCCAATTCCTATTGATACCATTGCTTCTGAAAATTACTCGATGCGCATTTGTAAATGGTAGATCAGTTTCACTCGCACTTGGTTGTATTGGGTGAAATTTAAAAAATAATTGTAAAGTATTCTGTCGAGGACGTTTGAAATAGTAACTGGTGTTTTTATCATCGATAACTGAAGTATCCTTTTCGGGATTCAGATCTGCCACTGCCTGCGTTGTTTTCATAAATATTGTGCTGTCAGTTAACTCCGTAACATTTTCTAAATGTAAGGTGGGAATCAAGTTTGTTGGAACTACTGAATGCTGATTGTTATCATGGCTTAGATTTGAGTCGGGTTGTGTACTTGTAGAAGGTGTTTTGTTGAGAGACGGTGTTTTCAGTTTGAATTGGAGTGGCTTTAAATAAATCGACTAGATTTCGGAATTTAGCTCCATTTTTACAAAGAATTTTTAGTTTCTTATCTCTTAATTTCTCCGCACCACCTTTACATTTACATTTTGAATTTATATCACTCATAACCGTTAAATATTTTATTTAATTAATACTGATTATAATTAACTAACAAATAAAAAATATTTTTTATCAAAGCAAACTCCGCGAAAGTAGAATGGAAGATGTAAATTCTAACATGGTTAACCGTGAACATCCCTAGTACGGAGCTCTTTATTGACGTAAGAGTACGACCGCTGTTGGTTTGGACATTATGGACCGCCATTTTGGTAGTTGCCTCTACTATCACCGCACATTAGTTATTATTATATCACCGGTCCTCACGACCCACCGGTCTTGGCGGCCCAGTCCACCCCTGACGGCTGGGGTTGGAACAGGCTTTCACGGGAGTGGGTGAGTTGTAGCCCCTATGCAGTTCTCTAACTACAAGTAGTATTTTTTTTATATTCGGTTAAATCCTATAAATGTACAATGTATATTAAATCGTCAGCAATATAGCATGAGACAGTAATAGATGTATTCAAATGCCCAACAGATTACTAATAACGTCATTAGAAACACTGAAGTCAGTAAAGGTTCTAGAAGTGGAGCTACCAACCTGTGTGTAATGACAAGATGACCCACAGCTGTACTGCCCGTAGCTGTAAATTTTTTTCTCGTCAAACCAACGTCCAGATGAGCCCGAGATCAATTCTTTTTCTGGTTTTTCATTGGAGTCCCAGGCCAAATTCTCACCTCGACCTTCCTTCATCTGGTGTTTGAACACACAGTTCTTAGCCCATTCCTTGGCTTGTGCCTCCAGCTCCATATCTGTAACACGGACAACTCAGGGTAGTTAAAATTTGAGAGCTCTAGACTAATCTGTGTTTTACTGACTGGCCTAACTGAACCCAGCTACATACACTTTTATAAACAATCATATAACTGAACCCAGCGACATACCATGTTATAAACAATCAAATAACTGAACCCAGCGACATACCATGTTATAAATAATCAAATAACTGAACCCAGCGACATACCATGTTATAAACAATCAAATAACTGAACCCAGCGACATACCATGTTATAAACAATCAAATAACTGAACCCAGCAACATACACTTTTATAAACAATCAAATAACTTAACCCAGAACATTCCATGTTACTGACAATCAAATAACTGAACCCAGCGACATACCATGTTATAAACAATCAAATAACTGAACCCAGCAACATACACTTTTATAAACAATCAAATAACTTAACCCAGAACATTCCATGTTACTGACAATCAAATAACTGAACCCAGCGACATACCATGCTATAAACAATCAAATAACTGAACCCAGCGACATACCATGTTATAAACAATCAAATAACTGAACCCAGCAACATACACTTGTATAAGCATTCAAATAACTGAACCCGGCAACATGCACTTTTTTAAACAATCAAATAACTGAACCCAGCAACATACACTTTTATAAACAATCAAATAACTGAACCCGGAAACATGCACTTTTATAAACAAATTACTGAACCCAGCAACATACATTTTTATAAACAATCAAATAACAGAACCCGGTAACATGCACTTTTATAAACAATCAAATAACGGAACCTAGCGACATACCATGTTATAAACAATCAAATAACTGAACCCAGCAACATACACTTTTATAAGCGATCAAATAACTGAACCCGGCAACATACACTTTTATAAACAATCATATAACTGAACCCAGCGACATACCATGTTATAAACAATCAAATAACTGAACCCAGCGACATACCATGTTATAAACAATCAAATAACTGAACCCAGCGATATACCATGTTATGAACAATCAAATAACTGAACCCAGCAACATACACTTTTATAAACAATCAAATAACTTAACCCAGAACATTCCATGTTACTGACAATCAAATAACTGAACCCAGCGACATACCATGTTATAAACAATCAAATAACTGAACCCAGCGACATACCATGTTATAAACAATCAAATAACTGAACCCAGCAACATACACTGTTATAAACAATCAAATAACTGGATCAACTTTTAAAAAAAAAAATTGCTAGGCATGGAGCTCATATAGAGGTGTAGATCTAGGTAAAGTCGTAATCAGTAAAAAAAATAAAAGTAATGTTCTCTTAGCCCTAACGGACCATCGGGGCAGATGAAGTGTAGAATTCATCTGTTCCTTAACCTCGGCATATAAAGGGATTGTGTGGTTAGCACAACGCCCAGCCGCCTTTACTTCCCAACTTTAAGTCAGGTTCCCATTTAAACTGGTTGGACTTGTGTGACGACTTTAAAACACATTTCACCTAGATCAAACCCAGGACTCTCAAGACGACAGTCGAGTGTTTACACCACTCGGCCACCCTTCCCAGTACTTATCCATATTAAACATTTTATATGGATGTTAGTACAAACTGTACTAAGTGTGGTACATAGGGCTGTGGATTCCAGACAGTCATAGTTAAAACTCTACACGATACACCAGAACTCATATTGCTCCGGAGCTGACGGATTTTTTTCTTAGTGGCTCTAAGGCTATAGAAACAAGCAAAGATTAAGCCTGTAAAAACAGGACGTTTTAGAGCATTTTCAAGTATAGAGAGGGAAGTAAGTTATGTTTAATAACTTTTACAAAAATAAATAATGATTACGCCCCTTTGTTTAGCTTATAATCTATATATAATATATAAACTCTTAGGAGCCCTGAAGCCCGGCCCTGAGAGGTCCTATCGTGAAATGAACTTTTGATGTACACATGGCAGGCCAAGGCCTACAAAATGATATATACATCATGGGTCTAGGACTTATGGTTGCTGAGATATAGGTCGCTCCTTTGTTAATATAGCTTATATAGTAAAAAACGGTACTTTATACGCCCCCTTTTACGGCCCTCAGAGGTCAGATCGCAAAATTGACTTTTGTAGCACACATGGCAAGCCAAGACCTACAAAATGATACCTACATCATGGGTCTAGGACGTATGGTTGTTGAGATCTAGGGTGATGACGGACAGACACACAGACAGACAGACAAAACGGGGACAATAAAGCATTTTTTTTCGAAAATGCTCTAAAAAGTCGACGACTATTTCGAAATTGTTAAACAAAACTGTCATTCAATGCAAACATCAAATCACGAACTTTATTTAATCAAAGTATTAAAATAATGCTATCGCTTGTCTTAATTCCAGTGCTTGATTCTTTACTTTTCATTTTTATGTTTGTTTGATGTTAAACATTATAATTAAGCTTGTTTTATGTTGAACAATATATGAATGCTTGTTTGAAGTTTAGCATTATAATAATGCCAGTTGTCAAGCCTGAAAAATAATTGAAAAGTGTTAACATGTCGAATAAAACTAAAAAAAATGTTTTATCTTTAATTTCCTTAAATCTAAAATTAGTATCCTCTCAATATCGCGATCCATAATCGATTTATTTCTGATGTTCATGATTTAACCCATTGTCCTTTGATGAATTAAGCATTTGTATTGACCAATCCCTGGCGTGATTTATCTGTATTGTTTTTTGCAAAAATGTTTTCATTTTGGTCAATGCAGTGATTTATACAGCCCAACTTTTTGGTTTTAATTGACTTTTAAAAAAAAACATTTTCGTTTCATTAATCTGCATTGTAACAAAGTTTGTACATTTTAGACCCACATTGCGGGATGCATTGCAGAATAGGACGGGTCGAGTTTATGACGTGGTGACGGAGCGGACAGACAAACGAAATGTGTTGAATGTCTTGGATGTTATGAACTGGCGTAAGGAGGGTTAAATCAAATATTACAGATCGATTACTGCCAGTGTCCGATAGGGAGTGCAAATACTGGTTTCTAGAATGCAACATGATGTTATGTGTCCACTCTATGATGTTATGATTTGATTTTAATAACTAATGAAAAGTTTCCTGTTCAATGGGCCACTCGCTATTGGGCGAGTTCACTTAATAGCCAGTCCGTCACTATTGTGTCATCGTAGGATAAAATGTATTGCCAACATATTAGATCACTGGGATTGGTCATCTGGCACTATTTAAGACAGTCAAATAAATCGTGTGATTAGTGGGCCGTGAAACTTCAAACGGTGCCAATTACTGTTATTTCTAGGATATTATTATTACTTGTGTAGAATTGTTTGTGAATTTTAGATCACGGTAGTTTTTAAAAGTATTTATACTCTAGTTTTCCGTGCTGTAAGAGAAACAGCTAACTCTGGAAACATTGTTACAGAATAAAAAAATCTCTTTGAACTTTCATTCTTTCCAATCATTGACAGGGGAGGCTTCACTTTATGCACCAGCACTAGGGTGATTCAAAAATTTTGAAGTTTTGAATTTTTCATGGGGCACCATCTAAAATTAGGGAGCGACCGATAATCGGATCGGTATCGGACCAATATTGGCACTATCGGTTAATATCGGATCGGCCGATTTTTGTAGGGAGCAAACGATAGTCGAACCGATATTGACACTATGGGTTAACTATCGGACCGGCCGTTTTTTGGCTGCCGACACATTGTTTTTTTTACAACAGAGTTGCAAAAAAAAAATCCGTAAATAACCCAATTCTATAACTAGATCAGACAAGATTTAAAAAAAAAGGAAAAAAAAACCCGTACACAGAAGCTGTTACGTCTACATAAAATTACATCAGCAATATGACCTTGAAACAACAGGATTGGCATTTCTTAATTCTAATGTATGACCTCGAATGATACAATTAGTAAACATCTGTGTGTATTTTTTTGGGATGGGAAGCTGGGGGGGGGGGTAAACAAGACTTACGTGTGGGTGAAGTGTTAGTTACAAAATATGACAGGGAAGGGGTGAACATGGGTTGACATACGTCGTTAGATTGGGAACTACAGCACGAGAAAAACACGTGTTTGGCATTGGTGTTGATTAAAAAGAAAATATCGGTATCGGTAAAAATGCTGGGGGAAAATATCGGTATCGGACTATCGGTAAAAAGGCATATCGGTCGCTCCCTACTATAATTATTCCATATGAAAAAATTAACCAGTAAAATTTTTACTGATTTTGACACATGTTGAATGGTTGCTACCACATTGTGAATTTTACAAATTTCAATTATTTTACCTCTTGTTGGTAATAACGTGACTGTCTGACTGACTATGCCCAAAACACATTATTAATTGTGTGAAATGATGAAGATACAATGCCACTCTTATTTATTTAAGTTAAATTTTAATCTTTGCTGTAATTATTCTTTGTTAATTTTTTTTTGTCTAATTTCTTTGGCCGCGTTTACAAGAAATCAATATTATAATATCACTCAGTTAATTTTTTTGTATTTTATCTCTTAAAATCGTTTCAACTAGTTTAATGAAGATGTCCAGTAGTAGAGTTGAGTAAAGCCTGTAATCAGGAAACAGACTAAAGTTTGGCTTGTTGGTCAGCTGCCATCCAAGCTGTCTGCTACTAAGCTGCCATCAAAAAAAGTTCTTGCACTGTTTTTTTTTACTACTAACAAAATGAGAAGAAAACTGTGAGAGATGCATGTCATGCAGCTTCAGTTGATATTTTGGAAGTTTGGGCAAAAGCTCGCATTCCTACAATGTAGTGAACACTGGAAAATTCAATGGAGCATATGTCCTACTGGAGCAAAAGATGCAGAAGGAAATGTTGTGGCTGGCCTGGCGTCATCATATGCTTAAAATTATGTTGGAAGCACTTGTGAAGCATTCATTTCGTCCTTCTACAAGCCCGGAGATAGCAATCTTTAAGCGGCCACTCATTGATAAATCAACATTTCAGACTGTTTTAAGAGATGAGTCTAGCACATCAGTCGTTGTTAGCATTGCTGAATAAATTATCGAATTTGCACAAAAACAGCTCACAAATTTTCAACCTCGTGACGATTACCGAGAGCTACTTGACTTAGTCATTATTTATCTTGGAGGAATTCCAGCAAAAGGTCTCTCATTTAAACAACCAGCTGGTCTTCATCGTGCTAGGTGGATGGCCAAAGCCATATATGCCATCAAAAATATAGCTATTTCGGGTGTCAAGGTCCCCTTGCGGGGTCCCTGCGGTTGTTGTCTATTGGTATGATCACCTACTGAGTTCTGGCCAGCATTTATATTTGTCCCAGCCACGTGCTTACACAGGACGCACAACTTAACGATGAATTGAGTACAAACTCAGAAGTAAATACACAACACATATCTATTTACCTCAAATAAAAAGAATACACATCAGCGGGCCCTAAGAAGGGCCGTAGCTTTACCAGCTACTACAAAGCAATAATACAATCAAGTATATTAAAATGCATTACCTGAGGTGGGTAGTTCTCACAAGAACTTAGCTCTGAGCCGGTCGAAACCGGCTTAGGCTAGTTAACCGCACCCAGGACTTCGACCTTCTCTCTCGACTGACCAACGCTCACTGAATCAATAATTCTCACTGACCCCCAGTTTTCCCTCGCAATCAACTCTCGCGTTGCGTAACGAGAGTTCACCGACCAATGGCCGGCAAGCCGGGAAAGTCACGAACATCACTCGTGATTAGCTTCCCCCCCTCACTCGTGGACAATTCCAACCTTCACGCGTGATCAATAAAGGGACACTCCTCTCTCGCCCCTTTCCGCTTGTTTACAACAAGGGCACAGATTATCTCCCCTATAGACATTCTCTTCGCAGGTGACAGAAAGTGATAAGTGGGTGCTAGACAGACTGACCACAGTGGGAACACCTGGGAAGACAAAGTCATTGTCTATCCTATATATTTATATTATCTCCCCCTCGGATGATGAAAACAGGGTAAGGCTTGGACTTGCTTTCATTAACTAAAACTCAGCAAAAGAAGAACGGGGTCTCAGAAACATATGCATTTTTACCACAAGAATTAACACAAGAGCCTAGTTTACACCATCATCCATTTCAGCTCCTCAAAATGATCTCTGGCTTATCAAAAGCCTACAAAGGTTAGGGTTAGGGTTAACATTAGTTGGACTAATTAATTTAATGTGCCAAGTGAATAGTGAAATTTTTAATATTATAAAACTTATTGTATCATTTATGCATTTGCTTGCAGCTATCCTGATTCACAGATTTCAGCGGTGGCTTTGAAAAAATTTCTAAGACACCTCTGGTATTTATCAGAAGAACTTGTTGCATTGGTTTTTTTTTGATGATGAAGTACCACCTGACATAAAACAGAAAATTGTGAGATTTCGAAAACAAATGGTTTACCTGTCTCGTTGAAACAAGCAATAATTAATCAATCTTTGATAAAATTCAAAGAACTTGATGACTTTTTTTCAAATAACACCTATCGTTTTTTTGCTATTTTTGGACTGTCATCTGAATTTTTGAGCAGTGATCCAGATAGTTGGGAGACCAATGAAACCTTCAAAAAAGCAAAAGCTGAACTATCCTTTCTCAGAGTTGTGAATGACATAGCAGAACATGAAGTAGCTCTTATGGAAGAGTACAATAAACTTCACACAAACAATGAAGAACAGAAACGGTACCTGCAGATGGTTGTGAAACAGCATAGACAGAACTGCCCAGACAGGAACAAATAAACATTGGTGTAGTTGAACCAAGATTTTTAACTATTAATTTAATTGTTTGTATACTTTTATTAAACAAGTAAAATAACTTTAGATTTGTTTAACTGGTAATGAATATGCTGATTTTTTCATTTTTATTATTTGTAAAAATTAAACATGGTGGTAGCACCCTCTTGATATTGTCCAAAAAATGTAAAATTTGTAGTGAATTTTTTTTTCATATATTGGAACATTTTTGGGGGATGCCCAAAGTTAAATTCAAAATTTAATTTTTTACCATATTGTTTTACATCACCCTAACCAGCACCATGTAAAAGTGCGCAAGACATTTTCTGAAACATAGAAATAACGAAAAAAAGCATTCAAAAACACGTTCATATCGCTGTATCAAAGTGTGACATAGTAACAAATGGTGATAGAGTAAAAAATGGTGATAGAGTAAAAAAATGGTGACAGAGTAACCAATGGTGATATCATAACAAATGGTAACAGAGTAACAAATGGTGACAGAGTAACAAATGGTGATATAATAACAAATGGTGATATAGTAACAAAAGGTGAAAGAGTAATAAATGGTGATAGAGTAAAATAATGGCAATACAGGGTCTTGCGTCCCAACATCATGTGCATGTGACCCTTCAATGGGTTCCCGGGCATGTGGACGTGCCTGGAAATGAAAGGGCAGACTGCATTGCCAAGGCAATCCAACAGTTGACAGATCCCAAAGTGCTGCCCATGAGTGCAAGAAAGAGCTCATTCGAGGCAGCGCGTGCCAAGATCTGTCTCTTTGGACAATCGTAGTGGTTCTCAAGCTGGGACAATGGGGTGAACGGAAGGAATGTCCGTACGTTTCTGGAGCGGCCGTCCAAAACTGATTCGTGGTGGAAGCATAGGAGAGTCGAGCAGGCGCAAATTGCCCAGTTCCGTACTGGGCACTGTCCTATTGGCGCGTTCTTTGGGAGGTTGAGGCCCAATGTTGACACCCTTTGCAGACACTGCAGGGAAGTGGAGGAAACCATGGATCATTTGCTTTTCGAGTGCCCCGGACTGGCGGACCACAGAGTGGACCAGTCCGGAAGCTTGCTGGCCATTGGGCTTTATGCCAGTCTCCAGATGTTGAGAGACACAGCAAGTCTGATCTCACGGGCTCTAAGAGACTAAGTCTCAGCCCGCAGTTTCACTGAGAGAGTTCAGAGAGAGAGAGAGAGAGATAGAGAGTAACAAATGGCGATAGAGTAACAAATAGTTATAGAGTAACATGTTGAAAGAGTAATAAATGGTGATAGAGTAACAAATGGTGACAGATTAACAAATGATGACAGAGTAACAAATTGTTATAAATAGAGAAATACAGTCTTGAATATAGCTTTGGAGATATAACCAGAACAATTTTTTTGAGATCTCTCCAGCTGCTTAGTTTGCATGAGAAGGTTTATGATTGTCAGTTATTTGAACAGTGTGTCTCTATAAAAGGAAACTATTACCGTAAACCAATTTGTTCATCTGACATCCACCCTCTCCCCTTCTCTTCTCATTGTGTATGTCCAGTATGTAATCTCTAGTTTCTTGGGTCCAGTTGGATTGGGCCAGGGTAGTGACCACTAGCACACACAAGTAGCCGATGGTTGGCACAAAGGGAGTCATAGTTCTGTATGCCAAAAAAAAAGGAGTAAATATTGTTAAGAATGTTTCTTAAATAATATTTCCCATTCCATTACAATATACAAAACGAATACCTTATAATATGTTATAGTACTATTGTACTTTTTTAAACCAATATTCTAGTCAACCATTGCCATATATTGATGAAAAGAGAACAATTTATTTCAGTATTTTACTTCAAGTAATGACTTTAAAATTTTAGTATAGCAAACAGTAAAACATACAGAAACACACTGAATTCGTTTCTTCGACCAATACAAAGTAACTGTAGTCAATGAATCCTTTCCTAAATCAATACAACGTAATCTGTAGTCAATGTTCCCGATTGCCGTATTAAAGTTAAATATAATTAATTTTAAAAAAAAACATAAATAAAAAATGCTCGCAAAACGTTATATCTTTTAAAGGTGGCGAATAAGAAGAATAGGTATGAGATTCAATAAGGTTCTCATGATCTCTTTTTCTCTCTCTTTCTTTCTGATGATTAAATTTCCCTAACCCCTTTAAGGCACACTGAACGTGAACTTACTGAAGGACATGGGCGCAAATGATGCATACTAGATTTCTGTTTGAGAGAATTAGATTCGAGTACAAAATATGGCAATGACACCGACACCCCAACCCTGACTCTTGCAAACATGCATATGGCAATGACACCGACACCCCAGCCCTATCACTTGCAAACATGCATATGGCAATGACACCGACACCCCAGCCCTGACACTTGCAAACATGCATATGGCAATGACACCGACACCCCAGCCCTGACACTTGCAAACATGCATATGGCAATGACACCGACACCCCAACCCTGACTCTTGCAAACATACATCAAATAGTCTGGCGGATCAAGGTATGACTGTTCAAATTCCAATAAAAACTATGCTAGTTCTGATGGTAAAGATGCTCACACTTTGGGCCTGCATTGTCTGATTCATCAAAAATCTAATTGGCAAAAATCGTTAACAATCATCTATCTACATATTTATGGGACAAAACAACTTTAAAATAATGTCAGAACTTACCAGTGAGGTGAAGAAGGTGTCAAAAATTATTACTTGGTCTTCTTTTTTGAAAGGTGAGGATTTGAGGTCAACACTGTTTTGGTGATACAATTCCACTGGATGGTGTTGCATGTGTTAGTATTCAGTTATAGACTTAGGCTTCAATGGATGTAAATAAAACCATTTTGTTCCTTCCCCAATTCTCCAAATGGAATGAAATAATTTAACTCTTGGAACCGTAATCGTTAATGGTATCGTAGTCGTTAACGGTATCGTAATCGATACTCTATATGAGAATCTGCAATAGTTTTGGTATCAATAAAAAAATGTTGATATCGTCCCACACTATATTCGATTTTTTTTTAAATTAACCGCAGTTTTATTTTTAGAAACTTTGCTTGTTAAAAGATCTAGAATATTCCATGCTTTTGTCTGGGTAAAGTATTGTAAAGTATAAGACCGTAGCTAACTAGAAAGACTAACAACACAAAATCAATTGGTTTCAAAGTTACGTTACCCGTGTCTTTTGTCGTGTCTTTAAAACCAGATAACAGGTTGTTGTATTTTGTAACCGTTAAATGGATTTTAAATGTGGCTCTCAAATTTTTCACAATCTGTGACTCACTACTAAGATACCATTTTAGGTTTCGTGACCCCCATTATAACAAACTGTTTGTTTTCGTGATCTGTATGTAAATAAAAAGTTTGATAAGAAGAGATAGACTGTATATGAATATATATATATATATATATATATATATATATATATATATATATATATACACAGTTTCCATCTATTTTTGCTTTGCATATTATCATTAATTTATATTTCTAAAATATAGGTACAAGGAGTTGTACATATTCATATTTAGATTCTTAGAACCTTCAGTGATGAATTTAACTATTGTCGTGATACACCTATGTTGCGCCCGCTGCCCACCCGTGTTTCACGACACACATTTTGATATCCAATAGAATAACCGATAGTTAGATTTTGATATATTTTGTCTCAAAAAATTTTCAGATGACAAAAAGTTGTACATTGAGACGTTATGACCTCTTGAGTTTGGCTGTCGAGAGCTGTACGGGCTTGTACATTTCACCCCAACCCATCAATAATCTGAAACTTAAAATATTTCCTAACCACACCAAGAGTACTGCCAATCCATGAATCAGATTTCCGACTCTCGTTCGCAACAAATTTTGTTCTATCCCGGCTTTCATCGGTAATTTTTGTCGGATAAAGAAAAAAAAAACCTCTAAAAATGTACAAAATGTGCCAGATAAATTGTTTGAACATTTCATTATTGCCAGATAAATTGTTTGAAAATTTCACTATTTCATTTTATAAAAACTGATTTGGCCTAAAATTTTTTAAGTACAAAATTTAATTGTATGCTGGCGGACAGGGGCACATTGTTAGAAGTTGGGTTTGATCGTTGAAAAAAAAAATGATTCGCTGGAATTGTTATATTTTTTAAAACTGATTTGTCTTCACCTCTCGACCCCTCTCCACTTTTAAACAACGAGTTTGGCTCACACGCTTTTTTTTTCCAAATGAAATCTACAGTTTCCTATCTTGAAAAGCGATATTGTTTAATATGATGAGTAAATGTTTTGCAAATTTGCTACATTGTTTTCTTGTTCAATTTGTAGCGTCAATATGGTAGACAAAAACGACATTGATAGTCAATGTTTAAAAATAAATAGTTAGGAGAGAAATACATTGTCCAGTGGAGTGTGTTGAAAGTTACCTCCACAAAATGCTTTTATGGTACATTAAAGACGTTTTCTGGCACGTTTAAAAGCTCTTAGTGTATGATGCTCTTTGTGCTGCTTCCAATACATCATTCTTTTAAAAAAATTAGTTTACATAATTCCTTCCCTCTATATTGACTTATAAAAATTGGGAGCTGTTGTATGACGTCATAAGTCGAAAAAAGGTCAGAGGTGATTTTTTTCAAAAATTATATTTACTTTTTGTCATACGTAAACTATTTGAAACCAAGAATCAATTTGTTACTAGGGATTGTTCTTTCGTCTAGATAATTTTGAAATCATGATATAAGTTGCTAAAAATTCAGATAGACCCAACGCAAAACAATAAATAAACAAATCGATTGACAAACACAAAATATAAAGAAATCGATTGACTACTAGTTGTGCCGTATAGGTCTTTATCTAATAGTCCAGGACCCAGAGCCAAAGGTCAATACTCAAGCGCTATAGATAATGTTGTGCCCAAGCCCGTAGCGTTCGGGGGGGAGGGGCAGGGGGGCCGGGACCCCCTGCGTTTTGTCTGGCTCCTGCTTATTTGTTCTACTTAGTAAAATGTATTACCTGCCCCCCCCCTGCTATTGCTGGCCCCTGCTGTGGAATGCCTGGCCCCTCCTGTAGAATTTTCATGCTACGGGGCTGGTTGTACCAGCAATTGCAGGGGGGGGCAGGTAATAAATTTTACTAAGTAGAACAAATAAGCAGGGGGCCAGACGAAACGCAGGGGCCCCCCTCACGCTACGGGTTGACCTGTATAATGACTTGTAAAATTGAAAGGGGGTGTGGGGTATATGACGTTATAATTTGAAAAAAAAAGTTCAGGGGTAAATTTTAAAAAATTATATTTACATTTTATCAAATATGAATTGTCTGTTTCAAACCAAGAATCAATTAGTTACTTGGAATGTACTAGATGTTTTTAAAATCATGAAATAAGTTGTTAAATAAAAAAAGCGATTGACACAAAGAAAATATAAACAAATCGACATGCCCACAAGTTGTTCCGTTTAATGTCTTTATCTATTTGTCCCTTTAATTTAAAATAAGAATAAACGAAATGTTCTAGCCTGAACAGAATTGAACGATAAAGTTTGTTGTGTTGCTGTGACCGGAGGTCACATGACTGCTACTAGAGATGAGATGGTATGACCTGTAAAATGTTATCAACATTGACAGATTTAAAAAAAAAAAATTCAATGGACAGTCCTTAACGATCTGGCGCTTAGAGTTTTTTTTTTTAAATTGATACGAACGTTTGAAACTTGCGTTTTGTCACGGAGAAGAAACCAGTGCTAACAATTTCAAATCGACTGGGCTTCAAAAAGCTCGTGAAAGTTGATTTCAAATTTACCCAAAACATGTCTGAATGGCGAAGCGGATAGTAAAATGGACACCAATGCAAAGGGTACATGGTTCAATTCCTGGTGAAGCCAAAAATATTTGTTGGGGATTTGGGGAGGATATAGGTGCCACAATGCAGATGTTGGTTTCTTATCCACGCTGGAACTATCGCTGGCGCAAACCTTGCATGATTTCATGCATTTCCTCTTCATGTAAGGGGCATTATCCTCACACTGTCTGTTTTTGGCTCACTGGTCACACTGCGGCTCATCATCCTTACAGGCAATGTCACCGACACAGAGACCTTGTTCTTCTGTCTGCCCCTCACCGCATTTCGTCTTGCATTCTTTGTCGTATGGTCTCTCCCCGCCCCAGTTTCCTGTGGGTGTGTAGAAACAGACCAGGAACCAGGATTGTTTTTCGACCTCGGTGAGGTATGGACACGTGTGGCTGTAGCAACCTACTTTAGACGTTTTGCCCCAAACCATCTGAGAATTATAAATACACACTGTTTCACTTTCAGTGTTATAAGTTCGAATCTGTTTATTTCAGTATTTATAATGAAGAAAGTAGATTAATTCCATTTATTACGGTCAAAATATAAAGCTGGTAGAGCTAATGAGATTAACATTTATATTTGTTATAATATGTGCAATACATTTTTAAAAATATTAGATAACTGACATTGCTCCGCGAAGAATAACACTTTGTGACACAAATTTTATTCCTGGCTTCCAAGCAGAGGCGTAGCGAGCTTAACTCGCGCCCGGGGGACAATACCTTTTTAGCGCCCCCCCCCATTCGAAAACATATAATATTATATGAAAAATATACAATTTGGCGCCCCTTTGTGAGTAGCCCCCGGGGCTTTATGCCCCCTTGCCTCTATCACTACGACACAAACACTCAACCGCTGCATCTAAACAACAGTCTATTGCTGAATCTAAACAACACTCAACTGCTGCATCTAAACAACAGTCAATTGCTGAATCTAAACAACACTCAACTGCTGCATCTAAACAACACTCAACTGCTGCATCTAAACAACACTCAACTGCTGAATCTAAACAACAGTCAACTGCTGCACATATACAAATCAACTGCTGCATCTAAACAACAGTCAATTGCTGAATCTAAACAACACTCAACTGCTGCATCTAAACAACACTCAACTGCTGCATCTAAACAACACTCAACTGCTGAATCTAAACAACAGTCAACTGCTGCACATATACAAATTAACTGCTGCATCTAAACAACAGTCAATTGCTGCATCTAAACAACAGTCAACTGCTGAATCTAAACAACACTCAACTGCTGAATCTAAACAACAGTCAATTGCTGCATCTGTTAATCTTCAATATAATTTCTTGCACACCCTTATATTTGACTGGCTTCGACAATTAGTAAAAATTATTTTGTACTCATTTGTAAGGCTGTTGTGCACCATCTTAGCCATATTTTACCCTGTGTGGCTGCCCATCTCTAGGAAAGTTAGAAAATAACAGTGAGCAGATCAGTATGGACCGGTATGGAGTGGGGTCCACACTTACACTGAAGTACCCCGAAGTTCTTAAAGCATCCAAGTTTGAGTGTCTTACTTTATTTGTCATAATTTGAATAAACTAATCACATATTATTTTAGAAAGATAAGAATTGACACCTGATCCTTAATTTTAATTTTGTTATTTAGCTTGCTAGAAAAAGATAAAATTTTGTTGTAAGTTCGAGTAATTCAATGAAATGGTTATTGTGAGGCGAACCAAATGTATCCTTATCTTCTTAGAAAGGCAAATCACACTCTGATATAATAATTATGACTGCCACATTCGTTCAAGATCCTATTTCCAGTAGTGCCGTTTATTATTTATCTGTTCTGCTAGTTTGTAGTGAAGAGTATGTGGGACATTCCGGACGTGCGGCAATTGGACAAACGACGCTACAGTTCGTTTAAGTGTATATGACCATTGCTCACGCGGACAATTTTTCGGGGCCCCCAGGTAAACGCTGGCCCTAAGCTATAGCTTGTTTAGCTTATACGTTAATCCTGCACTGTTAAAGTAGTACTTTAATTATATAGTTTGAGCGAAATCGCGCAATATAGCAACTAAAAAACTGAGTACAAACCAAATCGCGTCATCAATGTGCTTTTAATTTTCTAAAAAAATGGTATGATTGTTATTATTTAATTTTAATTAGAAATTTTTAAATCTTATATTTCATTCAAAGCAGAACTTAACAGTTAGGATTAACGTTTGATTTCATTTAATTACGTTTCATTGTAATCTAATAAAATGATAGCGATTATGGGTTATGCGTTAAATCGAAAGTAAAGAATTAATACAACAGTATTCCAGTTTAAAATATAATCATGAAAAAATCAGATCTGCCCAAAACCAAAAAATAACCTAGCCTACCGATCAAACCTAAAAGAGGATATTGCTCTATGCAAAGATTTTGCAGGGTACAGCAAGTATGTAATATAGCGTGTGTTTTCATTTTTTTTAAAGGCCACCAGATGAATATTAATGCCAGTAGACGCTACAAAATCAAAAACAGATTCACAAAGTGGACAGATAAACCAAAATTTCTACCGGGGTTTTCGCGGTATTTGGTAGAAAATGCCTTAAAGATTCCATTTCTTCCTCTAATTCTCGCCCACATATATCTGCTGATTGGTCTGTTGATGACGTCAATGCCTGCTCAAGGTTCGCTGTAAACTTACCTGTGTGTAATGACAAGATGACCCACAGCTGTGCTGACCATAGCTGTATGTGCTCTTCTCATTAAACCACTCGTCAGAGGCTTTCAAGATCTTGTCTTTTTCTGAATGTTTATAGGTGGAATAGGCCAGGTTCTCACCTCGACCTTCCTTCGACTCGTGTCTAAACACACATTTCTCAGCCCATTTTCTGGCTTGCCTCTCCAGCTCCAGATCTGAAACATGGACGACACAGAGTAGTTTTAAATCAATAACTTTTTTTTTGACTGACAATTATGTATGTACATATATATATATATATATATATATATATATATATATATATATATATATATATATATATATATATATTAGGGTGTCCCAAAAAAATGAAGTTTTAAAATGTTAATGTCTCACCACACAGAATATGTCTGTATGGTAACAGTAGTTAACCTGCAAAATTTCAGCTCATTTGGACAATGTTTAGAGGTCCCCCAAGAGGTTTAAAGTTCCAGATGTTGGTGTAAAATCATTCGCGGTCAAATCTAATACAGCGTTAATGTTGCATTATATGCGAAACTTATATATTAAGTAACAAATTGATGCTTAGTATTGTTTATAATATTAAATGAAACACAATATATAAATCTTGAATGGTTTATATTTTTAAATTTGAAATTTAAGTAAAAAATAATGAAAAACAAAGTTTTATTCATTTTGTCAAGTTAATTCTTGAATCAATGTCAATCTGCTTGAAAAATAATAATAATAAGCAATGCAAATAAGCATTCCTGCTATTTATTTTGTACTTTGTACTATAGGGTAGAAAAAAATTTTAAAAAGTTCTTCAAATTTAAATTTTAGCCAGCTGTTCACGATTACACTCTGCAAAATTTTTCCGATGTTTTTCAACCACTTGGAGCAAAAATTGTCTTTGTTCTTCATTCTTGGTAATACTGTCATTGAAATTTTGTATCAATGCTACACTTCGCTCTACAGAGTCATTGATACAAGCCAGATTCTTTACAAAATCTGCTGCAACTTTAAAAGATGGTGTATCTGACCAGGCTTCAACAGGAACATCTAGAAAACTGGCATCATTGTTGGATGTTTCAAAAAATGTGGTAGAAGCACGCAAATCAACAACACTTTTTGAAATGTGTTTTTATGAGATGCGGTCCACGTTCTGATTGCATTGTCCGAGCAAGGCCAGTTTTTTCTTTGTCCGACAAAAGGGTTTAAAATAACGCAAGCGTCGACAGTTCCGGACTCAAGTACCACGAGTGACGCACCATCATTTTCAATCCAGTCGATCGAAGAACAGCATCATCATATTCGTATAAACGCTTTATCAACAAGTATCATTCACAGGTGCATCTGCGGTGAGCCTGCATGAAAACCATAATTGAAGATAAACACATATGGTAAACCGATTAAAGCGCTGATTTCCTTGTAATTCTCGAGCTGTTAACTGAAAGATTCATTACCTGCAAACAATAGATCGATTTTCAATGCATAGATTGCTTTCGCCATCCACCTTGCCCTATGTAGGGCACCAGGTCTGCGAATGCTGACATCAACCTCCAACCCAACCATTTGTGCAGCAAGCAGAAGAAATTCCAAATAATCATCACATGAATGACTGACCTCAGGTTGACATTTAATACATTCTTTAATCGAATCAGACACGATTATTAAAGGGGCGGATCTGGCTTCGGGTGTGTGGTTTAATTCTGGTCATTTTTCTCGAAACCTCTTAAAAAACAAAATCTCTGGGCCAGTGGATGGTCCAAGACAAACATTGAATGCATCAGAAAGGAGTACTTCCAACATGTGATGACGGCATGCCATCCATAATAGATTACGTCCCAGGGCTACTTCTAACAGAGTGCAAGCTCCATTGAGTCTTCCAGTATTGGAAGCCGTAGTGTCGAAGCACATGCCGATGACCATAGATTCGCACTTCCATGATTTGATATGTTCCTATACTGCATCAGCAGCTACCCATCCTGGCCCGGGTGCTAACTTGGGAACACCAAGAAGCTTTGTAGTGCCATCGACAAGTGACGAGAGCAGGACAGGTAATCGATCGCCGTTGTTGGTAACATGTCCGGTAACATCGGCAATAGCTTACCATCCCAATGTACAATTGATTTTGAGGGAATATAGTCTTCTTTTATACATGCTGCAGCTTGTTGACGACAAAGCTTGCGATGACGATGCATTGTGCTCTTGGAAAATACTGTGTCAGATGTCGGAACACCAGCTTCGTTGAATGCGGATGCAAGTATCATTGTTGATTTTCTAATGCTGGTGTTCGTTCTGTCCAGCACTGCAGCAACTTTTGGTGATATGATGCCTGACAATTTAGCATGCTTAGTTTAAAAAAATTAAATCTTCAAAAAATATGCACATTGCTTAAATTTTGCCCATTAGGTATTTTATATGTTTTCTAGCATTTATTACATTTTCTAATTAAGAATCACACAATTTCAACTCTAGTTAATGGTAGCAATGAGAAAAATTTAAGTATATTTAAACTTCATTTTATTCAACTATGGCACGCAAAAACTGCAAATTATTTGAGCCATGATTCGTCTGCACTTTTATGTTGGCCTAATAATGGAATTTTAAAAGCTCTTGGGGGACCTCTAAATGTTGTTCAAATGAGCTACAACTTCACCAATTCACTCATTGTACCCAAGAGACACATTTCAGGGGGTGAGACACCAAAGAATTAAAAAAAAAAATTTTTCGAGCATTTTTTGGGACACCCTAATATATATATATATATATATATCTATATATATATATATATATATATATATATATATATATATTAGGGTGGCTCACTTTATAATGGAAAAAAATAAAGTTGATTTTTTATCATGAGCATTTTAGTTGTCTGGTTCACTGGGATTTAAAACATGTATATACCCAATTTCACACCATATGGGCTCCTATAAATACTGCCTCAGTGAACTTGTTAGCTCGTGTTTTATGGTATTCGGCAGTTGCATTAAATGAAAATTTTGCAAGGTTTAAAATGCTGTTTTTTAGATACAAAGAACAATTATATTACACAGTAGGAATTAAACTGTAGTTACATGACAAATTAACCTGACTGTGTTGCAGAGTAGTTCTAAGTACGCCATTCAACAATACACTTTAAAAGTTTTTTAGTCTGTGCTTTCAGCACAGTTATTTATTTTTTTTTTGCATCTGGAAACTCTTTGCGATACTGTTCAACAATTTGGAGCAAGTACTGCTTTTCCTCCTCTGATTTGATGAGAGATGAGTAGAATGAGGACGCCATTGCAATTCCCCGCTCTACACCGTCATTGACAACTTTCAAGGAAGAGACCACTGCTGTTGCCTTCTGAAAGGATGGAATTTGTTGCCAGGTGGAAGCATCAGTCATGAGAAAAAATGAGAAGCGATGACTAGGTCATAAAACCCTTTAATGTCACATTATAAAGTGCTAAAGGATCATTTGTGCTGCGGATGCACCTTTCTTCTTTCTGATCATCAGAAGATTTCTCCATGAATAGCCTCAAGCAAGCAGCAAGTCTGTTTTTCTCATCCACTGAGACACGTAGGCTCAATTAGGGGACGTACCTAGCTCAATAAACATTGGCATGTCCACTGGACAGTATACAAGCAAAGAAATAGGTCATGAAAAATTGTTCCAACTAACTGACAGACGGCTGTGTTTGTAAACATACCATTGGCCAGTAGTCTAAATTAGGGGAAGTACCTAGCTCAATAAACAGGAGTAGTGTCAACTTCTATGCCAGTTAAATGAACAACACCTTTCGACCTAGTAGTCATAACTAAATGAATGATATTTATATAGCCGCAACATTTGATCTTATTTTTATAACTAAATTGAAATGCACCGGTGAAGCTGGCTATTTATATGAAAATCAAAACTTCTAGAGATTTCTAGAATTTCCCGGAACCTTCTCAAGTTTTCTACGTTTTTCTAGAAGCTTCTAGAATCTTCTAGAAATTTCTTCTAGAATTGTATAGATTTTTTCTAAAACTTTCCAGAACCTTCTAGCATTTTCTGTGTGCTTTATATATACATACTAACATTCAAAATTCATTCTAAAGTATTTAAAATTTCAGTGTCTAGGAGGCAGTACTAAATAAAGTCATATATTCATTAAATTTTTTCTGTGCTGTTTTGAAGTCAAAGGAAACACAAAAAACAAAATGCTCCAAAAACATTTGACAAAAAGTTATTTTGGGCCACCCATATATATAAATTTATCTATCTGCCTGCCTACCTACCTTCCTACCAACTACCAACCTATCTATCTATCCCACTATGTAGTTTATTTACATCTTCTTCCAACTTCAAAAGACAACCCAATCATTGTGCAGGCAGAGGTTTGGTGGATAAGTCTCAAAGACTACCAACTACGTCAGTCACATGATATTAAGAATCGGCTGATAACATGACAATTAGGAATATAGGTGTGGAGATATAACCAGAACTGTCTTGAACAGGGCCGGCCGCAGTGGGCCCCGTACTTTCCTAGGCCCCGCGCCAATGCAAGACGCAAATTATTAAATAATACCATTATAACATATTAATCATGTATAGGTCAGCGTGTTTATTCTGTTCTTATGTTTTTACTGTTTTTTTTATCTATTTTGTTGCTGTTTCAAGTGATTACGACAAGTAAATAAAATTTTAAAAAATTGTAACTGCTCGGGTATTTTATCTCTAAACTCGTCATTTAGCTGAACTTGAGGTAAGATGAAACAGACACCGTTCTTAACCTTATGATGGCTCAGCTCAGTGAAACCAATCAAATAAGAGAAGCTATTTATGGAGATGATGTCAACGATTTATTGGATGAATAGTTTGAAATTTACCGTCAGTGGTTTAAATTTTCTTTTTTCTGCCAGACGAAGATTTTTTCACTACATAGGTGAGTAAAGCTTGTTCCTCAGAAACAAGCATTGTATAAAATTCGAAGATCCATATGCGTTTCATAAATACAATCTGGTGGTAGCAGACATGGTCAAAACATGCCTTGACGCATTAACATTTTTTGGAACTATACAACGCGTGTTTACTATCTTTTCAGCATCTACAAAGAGATGGTCATTATTCAGAAAGCATGTTTCCAAATTGTCTGTAAAACATCTGTGTGACACAAGGTGGGAATGTAGAATAGAAAGTGTCAAAATATTTCGTTATCAATTGCCTGAAATTTGTGACGCACTCGATACTCGAGACTAAGGATGCGATAATTAAAAGTGAAGCAGAAACACTGTATGAAACATTGAAGCAGTACAAATTCTTAGTGTCAATTGTGTAATGGTACGACCTTCTCTTCCAAGTCAATTCTGTGTGTGAAGAACTGCAAGGTGAAACAGTAGATTTGCGCACTTCAATGGATTCGTACAACAACTTGATGACTTGGCTAAGGAAACTGAGAGTTGTTGGGTTTGTTCAGATTCTTGTTACAGCAAAGGAATATGAAGTTGTTGCAATCTTTCCAGCCAAACGTCAAAGGAAAATGCAGTATGACAAATCTGTGGAAAACTTCACACCTGGAAATGCTGAAGATGATTATAGGATACATTGCTTCAACAGAATTGTGGACACTGCAATTCAATCCTTGCAGTCGAGATTTGAACAGTTGAAATCAAACCACAATCTATATGTGTTTCTTGTCAGCTTCAAGTGTCTTCAGAGTGATGACGTACGAAAGTTTCCAGCGAACCTAGAGCAGGCATTGACGTCATCAACAGACCAGTCAGCAAATATATGTGGGCGAGAATTAGAGGATGAAATAGTATCTTTAAGGCATTTTCTACCAAATACCGCGAAAACCCCGGTAGAAATTTTGGTTTATCTGTCCACTAATGAAAGATACACTGCTTTCCCCAACTATTTTGTTGCACTCAGAATATTTGTAACAATATGGGTAACTGTGGCATCTGGTGAAAGAAGCTTTTCGCGCCTCAAACTAATAAAGAATTACTTGAGGTCAACAATTCACGAAGATAGATTGAACAGTTTGGCAATTCTTTGAGCGTGTTCTAAGTAGGAAAGACTACTACTGTTTGACTTCACTACAATCAAGGCTCGTAAAGTTAATTCGATTGTGATTTTGTACTTAGTAAAGAATGAATAAAATTCAAAGACGAATTTATTTTCTAATACAAAATCTTAATTTTCTCTTATCACCCCTATCCCTACCCAGACTGGGCCCCGCGCAGTCCGTTTCACTTAGGGCCCCGCAATTGTTAGGGCCGGCCCTCGTCTTGAATATAGATATGAGGAAACAATTAGCACGTGCTGCAGGTTAGACGTTATACTTGTGTGCACTGTTACACTTGATCAAAATTATTTCTACATCTTTTATGTTGTCAGAGACCGAGACATGAGATCACAGCAACAACAACAACAACAGCAACAGCAAAAAAAAAAGAAATGACTTACCGCAAACCATTTTATTCATCTGACACCCACCCTCTCCCCTTCTCTTCTCATTGTGTATGTCCAGTATGTAATCTCTCGCTTCTTGAATCCAGTTGGATATGGCCAGGGTAGTGACCACTAGCACACACAAGTAGCCGATGGTTGGCACAAAAGGAGTCATGGTTCTATATACCAAAATGAAAATACTGGAAATTAATGTTGTTGTATTTTTCTAAATATTAGGTGCACCCTAGCCTTGGATCTGATTGGAGGGTAGACTTTGTAGTGCAAGATGCCTTTGATCTGATTGGAGGGTACATGCAAGATGTCTTTGATCTGATTGGAGGGTACACTTTGTAGTGCAAGATACCTTTGATCTGATTGGAGGGTACACTTTGTAGTGCAAGATGCCTTTGATCTGATTGGAGGCTACACTTTGTAGTGCAAGATTAAGTCCCCTCTGAATATCCCAAGCACCAACTAATGTTGATGCCTCCCCCCCCCCAATCAAGTTGAATATACACAATTGACAAAAGTGCAAATTCGTTTAAGATATATATTTTTTTTTTTCATTTTTCTGTCCTTCATTTTGTATTGTTACGAGTTTCACTCTGTAGGTAGGCACTCAAGGACACGTGGGTTCTTTAGTGGAACAATACAAGATTTATTTACAGTCTACAAATAGAACAATGTACAGGTTGTAATAGTCCAGGATGAAACCAGAGTCGATTGTGCGTACAACTACAGTTGCACAAGTTAACGAGCTCATAGTTCACATGGTTTTTAAATACAATATATTTAGAAGAATAATTTGGAGACATAGTTCACTATATTTATATATACAGAGGCCTTTTATTGCTCCCTATGACCGCATAATAACAAAAAAATTTAAACTTTATCCAAGAACTGCAAACAAAATCACGCACTTACATAAACGCTGTCAGGTGAAGTGGCCGTCAACGAATTTCTGGTCTTCTGCTGTAGACTTGAGCTCAATTCTGTTTGGTGGCACATATCCGCTGACTGGTATTTAAAGCGCCCCTACTGTCGAGTAATACGCAACGGCCCAAATGGATTGATTGCCAATAGCTACACCACGTTTCTTCCCTTTTCTTCACAACAGAATTAATTAATTTTAGTTCTTAAGATCGTTGTCGCGAATCGTATCGAAATCGGTGATTCTGAGAATACAATGGAATAGTATCGGAATCGCAAACAAAAAATGTTGGTATCGTATTTCAAAATAATTAGTTTTTACACCTCTTCCACAACGTCTTTAATTACTATTTTGTCCCTAGACAAAAGCTTAACAAAGTAACAACTTGTTGTTAACAAAAAAGAAACAATTAAAAAAAACAACACTATTTCTTTCGAGATTGTCATGCCCATTTGATTTTGTTCCGATAATTTGAAACCACCAAACCAATTGTTGCCAATTTTTTAAACGCTTAATTGGATTTAACGATATAGATTTTGGTTACCATTTTGTTGTCAAAGTTAAAGACGGTGTAAAGTTCTGCTGTAAGATTGTGGGACTTGTTGAATGAGGCGGTATGGAGCTTAATGGCCATGTTCCTCCAAGCAATGTGCACAGCTCATTGGGAGCTCACGCACAAATTACTACAGAGCATACTAGTGATTTGTTTATCAGAGCTACTGGCCGCTTTTGTTGCGCACACTGTTTTAATTGTCTTCTAAAGTTGTGCACAGGCAATATTTTTTCATATCTTACCCCACCCCTACATACCCACCCATACATCCTACCCCACCCCTACATCCAAGTTAGCCCATACAAAACACCCCCACCCCTACATCCTACCCCACCCCTACATCCCACCCCACCCCTATATCCTACCCCACCCCTACATCCTACCCCACCCACTACATCCTACCCCACCCCTACATCCTACCCCACCCCCTACATCCTACCCCACCCCTACATCCTACCCCACCCACTACATCCTACCCCACCCCTACATCCTACCCCACCCCTACATCCTACCCCAAGCACTACATCCTACCCCACCCCTACATCCTACCCCACCCAGATATCCTACCCCCAGCCCTACATCCTACCCCACCCAGATATCCTACCCCACCAGACATCCAAGTTAGCCCTACAAACAGCCTCACCCCTGCATCCTACCCCCACCCATACACCCAGCCCCATTCCATAACCTAGCCACACCCATACATCCAAGTTAGCCCATACACCCAACCCCATCCATAGCCTTGTCCCACTCATATACCTTGTCCCAACCATACATCACCACCACCCTTACACTAAGCCCCATTCCATACACCCACCCCCACCAATACATCCTACATCCATAGCCTTGTCCCACTCATATACCTTGTCCCACCCATACGTCCTAATCCATCCATACACCCAACTGAGAAAATACACAGTACCACCCTATACATCTAGCCCCACTCATACACCCTGTTCCATTCATACATTTTATCCCACCCATACACTCACCCCCATACCAAGCTAAGTTTAAACCCAGTGCCACATATTTCAAATACCCAATTCACATAGCTCTGTTAAAGTCTGTCAAATACAGAGATAATATTTTGTCTTCGAATAAAAAAAGATCAACAAAATTTAACAATTATGCATGATATATATTTTTGGAAAATTGTTAGTATTTATACATTTATTCCATTATTTATAAAATTAGTATGGCTATTTTATTTAATTCATAAATACTCAATAATAAGTGTACAATCCTCAATGTTGGTTAGTTGTTGACTATGATACATACTAAAGTGATTAGCTTAAATTATTTTACACATTATATTGAATCATGTAATCAACTTTGCAATTAATTCTCAATGTCATGTGAAATGAAATGTTGAGTACCTTTGTTTTATCTCTATGACAATAGATTTACAGCATAAATATCTAAATGAAGATTAAAAATTGCCTAAAATGTATAGTTTGTATGCTAATTACGCTATATTGTTGTTGTTTTTTTTGTTTAATTATAATAATAATACACAAAATTATATAGGATAATTACTTAATTTAAACATACACACACACACACACACACACATATATATATATATATATATATATATATATATATATATATATATCAACATTATTGTAAAACTAAATTTAGATTTTTTAAACTTTATTTTCTACTTTGGTTATTATTGTGGTTAATACAAAAATGTACTTACATTTTTAATGAAATTAAGAAAATATTTTGTTTTCGAAAATTTACTGTTTAATTTCTTATCACATTGTATAATACTTATTTTATCAGGTTATACAGAACCTTTTTTGCTAGTAAATCAATAAATAAAACAAACAACATTTTAATGACTATATATATATTTATACATAATGGATTTAAACCAGTGGCAGAACTAGGATGGAATGAAAGGAGTGCTCTTACCCTAGGCGACACTTTCGTTTTTTGACAAAAAATATTTAAAATATTCAACACTGAATTACCTTTTTTTAAAACAGGTTAGATACTTAAAAATTCCTTTACTTTCGCTGGTTACGCCTCCTTCCAACACTTTTCTTGCACTACCACCCGATGTATTGTTCATTCTTTAATGCAATTGAAATTTTGAGTGAAGGGGTCGACTGGATGTTGGAGTGAAGGTGCCGA
The DNA here is from genome assembly GCA_021962125.1 of Bulinus truncatus. Classification (NCBI taxonomy): domain Eukaryota; kingdom Metazoa; phylum Mollusca; class Gastropoda; family Planorbidae; genus Bulinus; species Bulinus truncatus. Next base: position 704,391 of record JAGDYQ010000149.1, on the reverse strand, counting down.
CTGATGTTGGAAGTGGTGCCGACTGATGTTGGAGTGAAGGGGCCGAATGATGTTGGAGTGAAGGGGCCGACTGATGTTGGAGTGAAGGGGCCGAATGATGTTGAGTGAAGGGGCCGACTGATGTTGGAGTGAAGGGGCCGACATGTTGGAGTAGAAGGGGCCGACTGATGTTGGAGTGAAGGGGCCGACATGTTGGAGTGGAGGGGCCGACATGTTGGAGTGAAGGGCCGACATGTTGGAGTGGAGGCCGAATGATGTTGGAGTGAAGGTGCAGACACATTGTGTACAACTTTGAAGGGAATGTGGAAATATCTTTTTATGACGTTTACATTGCATCATATATGTACTACACCAAGCCCCAGAATCGATTTGTTTCATGTGTTGTTCATTAGTCCGGTTATTTTTGAAATCATGAAACAAGTTGCGAATAATTCATTCTGATTTATGCCTTTCATTCATTAGTCCCTAAACAAATTTAGTCATGGGGGAAGGGAGATTCTGCATTTCTCACTCAGTCTTGTGAATTTAAAAATTGCTACTATATGGCCAGTTTATTACTTCATTCTCGCTACCCAAGTTTACTTTCGTGTTTCTTCCAGTATACATTGTATTGTAGTATTGCGTGACGTGCCCGAACGATTAACTCTATACAATTTAAACAAATCGATAGGTTTCTTGCAGTGTCGCGCAGATCTAAATCTCTATTGTCACCATAATTTAAAACCATACAACGACCTGTATTCCACTTGATTGGATTGTACGATGTAGATTGATTGTTGTATTGTGTGACCCAAGGGTCAACTTGGCACTAAGTGGTTGTGTTGTCTGATGTTTTTAACAAAAACCGCCGAAACTCAATGAGAAACCCGCCAAAAAAAGTAAAATCGAAAAGAAATGACCAAATTTACTTCTAATTTTATATTTTATGCGTCAATTTACTGTACTTACCACTATAAAACATTGAAGCCGCCAGTAATCTGCCAACTCGCCAGTAAGCTGAAACTCTATCCGACGCCCGAAAAAACACCGCCCGTGGGAGGAATCCGCCTATATAGTAACACTGGTTAATGGTGACATCGCAACTGTTCATAGGGCATACGTTCCGTGGCTTACCAAATCGTTCATACCAACACAGGAACACGGCATCTTAGTAGTGCTGGATCAACGTATAAGCTAACCCACTTCTTTTGGGGCCCCGAAAATTGTCCGAGTGAGCGAATGTCATAAATACTTAAATATTTGGTACCAATTGTAAATGAATGTTTTTGTATGAACTGGTTTACAATGAGAAACTCAATTCATGTCCATGGTTCATATCATTTATTAGCATCACATTAAAATATAAACAGAATAAATCCAATATAATCCTTGAATTCACAATGACTGATAATCTCCTCAATTCACGGAATAAATACTTATAAACAATAAAATCAACTGATCAATTAAACACATATACTATGATATACTGATTCGCTATATAACTGATGATCATCATCTCTCTCTGTACTCTACTCAACTGAACTTCTGAACTGACTCATTGATTCACTGACTGAACTCATCCTCTTTATATAGTTTACTTGCATCCAACTTGAACATTCTACATCCCTCACTATTTCCTACTTAAACAATCATATTTACAATAAACAACATATTTATATTCTATAAATCTCTAGAATCTTTACCCCCTGACCTCATGTTGACCTGGTTGGCCAAGCTCCAAACATACACACACACCTGTGTGCGTAGTACCCACAACTATACCATGACACAAATATATAATATGTGGACTTATGAAAGGCCCGATATCCCAAATAGCTAAGAGTCTTATCAATTCTAAATCCGGCCCTGCATCTTAGCTCCAACAAAGTTTTGCACGAAAAATTCTCAGCCTATGGTTGCAGGTCTGTGTTTCGGGGCCGCAGCTGGAAAATCTAGCACCCCACCCCTTACTAATAGATCCTCTATCTTTCTCTCCCCAACCCCCGAAAAAAGGACAGCCGTGTTTCATTGTTGAAAAACTAAATTATATATATATATGTGTGTATGTAAGCGGTGCCCTTGCCACAAATTTCGGTGACCTTCTCAAGTGTCCAGATTTCCTTCCTTTGGCAGCGGCTCTCAGTGTTTCATAGCGTGGGTGTGTGTGGGAATTTCATTGTTGAGGGGGTAGGGGGAATTCAAATATTGACTCTCTCATTGTGTTTTTGATAATTGTCATATTTGGTTTTGTTGATTAGTATTTCAGTTGTATGTATATTATATTTCTAAGGAACTTTTATAAAAGGTAGTATGGTCTCTTCGGAGTTATTCTTGTTGACTGCTTGACTTGGGTGTATATTTTTTATTATTTGTAATTAAATGTCCACAGACGTAACACATGTAGAGAATAGATATAAAGCACTGAGCAGATAAATATATATATTATTTATTCTTCTATATTACATACATGATTCAATGATAATTGATGTGAAAACCAAGTTACGTCAATCCAGTCAAGAATATAAAATCTACTGTCTCATGTCTGAAGAAATCTATCGTCTCCTTCTCGTCTAATTATTATCGTCTGCTCTTACTAATATTTTCTACTTCCGCTAAGCTAAGTGGCCAGATAATTCAAACCATCTCTGTGCCAACTATAAATTCTATAGCCTAATCTGATTATTACAACATCCCCCTTTCCTTTAAAAAACAAATGTTATACATTTAGTTTTTTAGCAATCTCTATGTCTTACTGTCATTAACTTAATAAAATTTACTTTTGTCAAAATAAAAATACAAATTTTCGTAGTATTACATCACATCAATAGAAATCTATATCAAAAAATGTCAATGTATTTACAAAATGTCAAACAAAATGGTTATGATACCAAATATCCATTAATAAAAATATTCTTGTCAATATTATATCTCAATTTCAAATTTTTAAATGCATTTATAGCATAATATCATAATATTGACATAAAAATTTATTCAATTTTCAAAAATATTATTATCAATCAATTTTAAAACAAAAAAAAAATTTTATACAATAATAAGTGATTATTCACTTAAGTTGTTACCAAGTAACATAACTTCTTCATAAGTTTTAAGTGCATTTTTAATTATCATTGTTATCTCCCCTCTTTATCAGTACTGCGCTTTTTTTTTTATAGTGATTATTTTCTATCACCTTATGACTTAATTGTCATTTCTTTGTACATATTCACTTAATGAATTTATTTTTAATATTCAACACTTTCATATTTTTCTTCACATCATTATCATTCTTTTCTTTTGTATGAGAGCATTTTATTTCAGCACAATGTATTTTTCATGTTGTCTTTTGACAAACTTCTTCTGTTGCAACAATATTTTGTTCAACTTATTATTTACCTTGCTTTATCTAGCAAAGTCATTTTTCTTTCATCTCTTTTATGAAGACCTTTTCTTTTGTCTTCTGTCAATAACACTTTCCTTAGTGATTTGACAATATTCATTTTGTGCTCATCAATTATATAAGACATATTTCTTATGTCTTTCTCATCATTTTATATAGTGTGAATATATTAACTTTGCACTTTTTCATGTCAATTTATCTTGACATATTTAATATTATCTCCATGTACAATTCATTATGTCTTCTGACATATAAAATATTTAAACATCAATTTTAATAAAATTCATATATTATTACAATCTTCATACCTTTGACTTCTTTAGTCAATAATTGTTCAAGTTACATATTTGAGACTAATAAGTCTTCTTGACAATAATCAATGTCATAATCAATAATCCTTTGATTGGATTTAACAAATTTTTTAACTTTTTAAAATTATTATAAAAAATTGAACAATTAACTTCAAACAATGAACAAATTCAATAAAATATGCATTAATAATCAGTGCTTAATAAAATGTTTGCATACAATTCAATAATATTTTCATCAATGTGAATGAAATGAATGAGTAATTAATCATTCTTACCACATATTTTCATGTACATTATACTTGTTTAGTGTATGTGTTTTATTTTAAACACAATCTCTCCTCATTCTCATCTTAATTAAGTATGCATATTTCTATTTTAAATACATTATGCATCAATCATCAACATGAATTCTTTAATATACATGATTTTTAAAAAAATATTTGAGTCAATATACTCAATACAATACTTAACTTGACAAGTTTAAATGTCATTATCATTATTTATGTATCATATTATCTTTTTAATACATACAAATCTTTTCTTTTCAAATACAATTGTTATTTGTCTTAATTGTTCCAATATTCTTTATTTATTGTGGTCATTATTCTTATTGTTCTACTATATTTCATTTCTATTTGTTCCAATTAAATTTATGTTTCATTATTGTTCCTATATTCATTTATTTATACTTGTTATTCCAATTAATTATATTCTTGTTGTCCCAATACAGTATTTTCTATGTTTAAATAATTCAATATGTTTACTCAAAAAAAAAATATACTTATTTCTGACCTAAGTCTCGATAAAATATCTGGATATGGTTACTTGACCCTTTAATGTATTTTATGTTAAATGAGTAGTCTTGTAATAACAAAGACCAGCGTGTTAGTTTAGCATTATTTATGCTTTTGGTATTCAGGTTAGCTAAAGGTTTGTGATCTATTAACACAGTGAACTCATTGCCTAGTAAGTATTTACTTAATTTAGTTATTGTCCAAACTAAAGCTAAACATTCTAGTTCTATTACTGAATATCTACTTTCAGTGTCTGACAGTTTTCTACTCAAATAAAGTATTGGTTTATTGATATTATCCTGCTCTTGATATAGACATCCACCGATTGATGTCTTACTAGCGTCTGTGCCTACAATAAATTTCTTTGTCATATCTATTGAACTTAAAATTGGTTTTTCTTCAAAACATTGTTTTATTCTATTTAATGCTTTGTCACATTCTGAATTCCATTCAACTTTTTGTTGCATCTTTTTCTTAGTTAATTTAACTAAAGGTTCGATTAAGTTTGCAAAGTTAGGAATAAATTTTCTATAAAAATTGCATAATCCTATAATAGATCTAACTTCTTTTTTCTTTTCTGGAATGCGAATATCAAAAATTCTTTTAAGAATATTGTTTGTTGTGACTAATCCTTGACCAATATGATATCCAAGAAAATCTATGTTTTTAAAACCTATTTTTATTTTCTCAGGTGAAACTGTTAAATTATTAATTTGAAGAATTTCTAGTAATTTAATTAAACTGTTTATATGGTCTGACCAATTTTTAGTATAAATACATATGTCATCCACATAGTATCTAATGTTTTCAATATTTCTTAATAACTTATTCATCATCTTAGTGAACGTTGCAGTGCTGTTCACTAGACCAAAAGGCATAACATTCCACTCATAAAATCCTTCATGAGTTTTAAATGCTGTATATTGTTTAGAATCTTCCCTGAACTTCTATCTGCCAAAAGCCTCTAGTTAAATCTAGGTGTGAAAATATTGGCATTTGGACATTTCCTGAACTAAGTCTTCTATGTTTGGTAAAGGTTGTTTATCTATCACTGTAATAGAATTTAAGCTTCTGTAATCACAACATAAACGAATTTTGCCATTATTTTTCTCTCTTTACTACCACTATTGGAAAACAATAGCTGGAATCTGATTCTTATTAATCCACTATTTAGTAATTGTTCTATTTCTTTTTGAACTTCATTTCTGTATTTAAATGGAATGTCATAGTATTTAGGTTTAATAGTTTCTTCAGTTTTTAATTTGATTGAATGTTTAATTATGTTTGTCTTTCCTGGTTTGTTAGAAATTACCTTTTGAAAAGAATTTAATGTTTCTATTAGTTGTTTTTTTATATCTGCAGGTATATCTGGTGCAAAATTAATCTTATTCATGTCATCCTGTTGATCTAAACTTATTATTGGAATCTGATCAGTCATTAATATTATTTTCTAAACTATAAGTGTTGTCTTCTCCGATTAAACAATTTAAAGATTGAATCTGTTGTACAATGGTTTCTAATTCTGTAGGAGGATCTAAAATATCTCTCAATCTGTCAATATGAAATGTTCTACCCTCTCCATTTATTTCTACTGAATAGTCCACATTTCCTATTTTGTTTATTTTATATGGACCTCTCCATCCAATTTCATTATCTTTGGGTATCAATACATAAATTAGATCTCCAACTTTAAATTCCCTTAAGTACCTGTTTTTGTTTTTAAGATCCCTATGGTATTTATTTTTCTTTATGAGATTTTCTTCTGCATATTTGTTTGAATACAGTATGTTATTTCTGGTTTTGTCTACCAATTCAAATGGACTAATATGTTCCTTATCTGTATTAATTATATTTTCACTGAATAACTGTAATGGTCCTCTAGGATTTGAACCGAACATGAGTTCAAATGGTGTAAAACCTGTTGTTTCATGAGGTATTTCTCTATACGCTAATAAAATTAAAGGTAAGAATGTGTCCCAATCCTGTCCATGATCACTAATTATTTTTCTTAACATTGTCTTTATGGTTTGATTTGCTCTTTCTATGTGGAACCATTTGATTGAGGTCTGTACCTAGCTGTAAATACCTGTGTAATGTTAAGCATATGAGTAAATGCTTGAGTAAGATGTGATTTAAATTGAGTACCATTGTCTGATAATATTGTGTTGGGAAACCAAAAGTTGTAAAAATAGATAATAATGCTTTGCAAATTGTTTCTGCAGTTATATCTACTAATGGAATTGCCTCAACCCAGCGTGTTGCTAAGTCTATCATTGTTAAAATATATCTATGTCTTCTATTGGACATTACTGAAATAGGTCCAATTATGTCTATGGCAATTTTATAAAAAGGAATGTTTGTTGTGTCACTCTTCTTTGTATGGGAGCCTCTGTGTTTTGGTCCTATGTGATTATATTGTTGACATTTCTTACATGCCTTAACAAATCTTTTTACATCTCCTATGACACCTGGCCAGTAACAATATCTTCTAATTCTATCTAGTGTTTTCTTAACACCCAAATGACCTGCTAAGTAGCAATCATGAGCTGCTTTTAGTAAATTATTTCTTAAAACTGTAGGAATCATTATTTGTATTAAATGACCTGTTATGACTAGTGTATTTTCTTATTAAAATGTCATTTTCTACCTTATATATTATGTTTTTATTTTCATTTTCCTCTCTATTGAAATAAATTTTAAACTTTCATCATGTTCTTGTAATGTTTTAAGTTTATCCCTATCAATATCCAAATGTTATTTCCTCTTGTTTAGAAATTTCAGGGTATTGTTTTGTACTGTTTTCTTTATTAGCTTGTGCTCTAGTCATTGCATTTAATTTTTTAGTTAGGGTTGTAACTATGTTTTTGTTTTATGTGTTTATTTAATCTCCTTAATGATCTGCATTTTCTACTGCAATTAATGCATTCATGATCAGATTTATTTACTGTATTTGTATTCTTTATAGTATTTTCTTTTCCAACTTCAACTGAATTACTGTCATTATTTAATTTATTTATTAGTTTAGTTTTTAATACTGAATAATTGTTTTGGTTGTTTTCTGCTAGTGATTTTGCCAAATGGTGGTTGTGTAATTTATCTATTAGAATTGTTATTTATCTTCTTTCTTTAACATTGTTTTGTGTGTGCTACTATGTTCTACCATCTCTAAAAATTTTACAATGTTCTCTGTACCATTCCAATTTTGTATGTTTTTGAATAGCGTACATATGTTTTTATCTGTATCTGTCTCTAACGGTTCCTCTATAATTGTTTCTAATTCTCTATTTTCTAACCATTTCATATAAATTTTTGGAATTATCTTGTATATTTTCTACATTTCCTATTATTAATGAGGTTATTGGTGAATCCATTAAAAGTGCTTTTATTTCCCCACTAATCCAAGGTGTTTCAATATAAATTTTTGCTGTTTTACATTTCACTATTTCTCCATTTCCCATTCTAATCTCTTCTATGCCCTGTAATATTTGTTCTTCCTTAACTAATTTTTGAATCCAGAATAATACATGTACAGCCACTGTCTCTCAAGCACATTACTTTCCTACCATCTACATAACAAGGATAAAAAATTAACTCTCCCTTGCCCTCCATCATGTTACAGTTGTGTATGTTGTTAAAGGAGTGTCTTTGACTTGATCTACCCCTATTTTCTTGTTTTCTAATGGGACTAGTGTTTGGTGATTGTCTCTTATTGTTATATTTATGTTGTCTTTTACTAAAATATTTGTTTCTATCCCCATAGTTGTAATACTTTGTCTGTTTCTGTTTTGATAATTGTCTGTATGTTGTTTCCTAAACCAACAAGTATGCTTGTCGTGTCCTATCTTGTGACAAATTTGACATGGATTGTTAAACCTAGGAGGTAAGCTACTAAATCTTTTCCTGGCAACACTATTTTTCATGAGATTTAATTTATTTTGTGTTGAACTTAACATTGGAGTGTTTACATGACTATCCCTAAAATCTGACATGGCAGAAATTAACTCTATTTTCTTATGAACCTTTCTTTGTTTTATAAATGTGAATAGTTCTGATGTACAAAGTGTAAGTACTTTGTCCACGAGAAGTAGCTCTTTTATTTCAATCACACTATTTTCGTCTATTCCAGACATCTTTATCCAATTGTTCAAATTGGCCTCTAAATTATTAATATATGCCTGAGGATGTTCATTAGAACCTAATGTACTGTTATGAAATAAATTTCTATAATAGTCTTCTGTTTTGTTGAAATGATCTAATAGTTGTTTCTTTATTTCATTGTAATCTGATGTGTCACTGTCTCTAATGTTATTTAAAGCTTTTAGTGCATCCTCAGATTGGTATAAATAGTTTTTCCATTCTGATTTGTCTATGTTATTTAGTTTAAATTGGATTTCCATATTATGGAAAAATTGGTCTATTTCACCAGATTTACCAGAAAAAGGTTGTATTTTTATTTTATGTTTATATGTTTTTTGATTCTCTTGTTTTACTATAATATTCTGACTTTGCGATTCTAGTTCTAATCTTTTAAGTTGTAAGTCTCAATTTCCATCTGTATTTTTTCTCTTTGTAATGTTATTTCTTGTTTTATTTTGCCTTCTTCTATTCTAATTTTTTCTAATTGTATTTCTGCATCTTTTATATTTTTCGTAGCTTGTATTTCTGCGTCTCTTTATTTTTTTTCTTCTTCTATTCTATTTTTTTCTGCTTCTATTTTATTTTGCTCTGCTCGCTCCATTTTATCATTAGCAAATTTCACTAGTTTATCACCTGTTAGACCTGCATATTTGCCTTGATTAATATAGAATTCAAATGATCCTGGTTGCTCAGCCATTCTAAAATTTATTTATTTTTCTTTATTAAATTATTTTTATAATTGATCTCTTAATTTTAATTTATTTATGCTGTATTGGTTTTTTTTTTTATATTTATTGTATATATATAGTATATTTCAGTATTCAATATTCTTGAGTCTATATGCAATCTTGTGTCAAAATAAAATTAAATTACCAATGTAAAAATAGTTCTGATAATAAGTGACAAATGAAAACGTACAATAAATAAAATATTTCTAAGATTAATATACTATAACTAAAAAATGTAAAAAATTTTTTTTACAGACTAAGTTAATATTATTTAATTAAATTTAGAGTTAGACGAATAAAACAAGTATACAACTTTACAAGATTACTTGTAAAAAAAATTTATACAGGATATGAACAGTTACTTCTAAACAAATATTTTAAGTAAAATATCTAGATGAAAACAATATATATTTATTTTAATTTAACTAATTTTGCAATTAGAATTTTTCAAAAAAGATATTTAACTATACACTAAGGATGTGAAAAAAAATGTTTCTAATCATAACTTACTAATATAATAAAATTGACATAGTTTGCAAATAAAACAACAATTATAATTAAACAACATGAAATCACTGTAAAATACCTTTCTTGTTACTTCGGACTTCGGATCTCAGGTGTAGAGTGCTGTAAAGTATAGTTTCGGAAGGTGTAGACTCACTTCTCTGGTAGATGTAAATAGGTAAGGTCAGAGTGTAGTCATTTCATGGCTCTCCTGGTACAGTTACGGTACGCTAGGCTTACAATTCGGTAAGGTCTGCTAAACTTTCTCGGCTCACCTTCTTTTCACCCACACAGAATAGAGTAATATGAACAGATGTAAATGTTCTTATGACTAGCGATGTTTCACTGTAGCGATGTTTCAACAGTAGTAAAAATATGAAGTCCAACAAATGAAGTAAGTACAGTTGTATATATTTCAGTAAAGTACTGTATATTGGTGGATGGAACACAGATGTAAAATCAGGAACATGTAGATCTTGTAAATCTTTCAGTGCTTCAATGCATATTGTCAAATGCATACCATTCATATATAATATGTTCTTTCTGGAACTTCACCGCAGCCGCCATTCATGTCATATTTGGTTTTGTTGATTAGTATTTCAGTTGTATGTATATTATATTTCTAAGGAACTTTTATAAAAGGTAGTATGGTCTCTTCGGAGTTATTCTTGTTGACTGCTTGACTTGGGTGTATATTTATTATTATTTGTAATTAAATGTCCACAGACGTAACACATGTAGAGAATAGATATAAAGCACTGAGCAGATAAATATATATATTATTTATTCTTCTATATTACATACATGATTCAATGATAATTGATGTGAAAACCAAGTTACGTCAATCCAGTCAAGAATATAAAATCTACTGTCTCATGTCTGAAGAAATCTATCGTCTCCTTCTCGTCTAATTATTATCGTCTGCTCTTACTAATATTTTCTACTTCCGCTAAGCTAAGTGGCCAGATAATTCAAACCATCTCTGTGCCAACTATAAATTCTATAGCCTAATCTGATTATTACAATAATATTCTAGCAGTCATTGATTTTTTTTCAAATAAAAGCTAGTTATTCCAAAAATATTTCCTGTTTCTTAAAACCTATCTAGACTTCATTAAGTGAACAATCAGTTATTTTTTTAATTACTATAAAATTCCCATCGGTTTTATAAACAAACAGGGAATTAGTGGGCCCAAGACTTGGACTTTCTGAGATGTTTGGGGGCCCATGCAAAAGTACCTGTTGGGTAATTTAGCATTCGGTGATGCCGATGTATTAGAAAGGTTCTCGGACTATTCTTTGTGAACTTGGGATAATTGTAACCATGATAAATTTCGTTGCTATTAAAGTAAAATAAAATGGAAAAATACTTTTTACGATTTTTAAAATACTGATTTAATTCAATGTCAATTAATGTACAAACAACGAGGTTTCAGAATACACTAGAAAAAAATGTTTTCCTATTTCTTCATCCACTGTCATTGTTCAATCATGAACAATACATTCTAGCCATTAGACTAAATCTCACACAGCTAAACAGATACTATATAACTATACCAAATACAAAAAGACATTCTTCAGTTGTATAATTACATCATTAAGTAAAATATTATTTGACCATATACATAAAAAATACAGATCTCTATTTATATGAATATATATTTATATTTTAATGTAGACGAAATGCTCACAGAATAAAGTAAGAATATGCATTTATGAAATACAAAAATATATAAATCTTTATAGATGGTATTGGTAATTTGACAATGACGTCATTAGTTTTTCTGCATGCTGCTGAATATTCTGTCCTTCCATTAACACATGTGACAAGATTTCTTGCAGTTCTTCTCCATGTAACTTGGGTTATATTTGCACTCGCCTCTTAATGCCCATTCTGCGCATCCAGGGTTTGAGTCATCGCAGGCTGTTTTGCTGACACAGACTTTGCACGACTTTCTGCAGTACTTCAACATGTAGTTAGGGTTAGACTGACACTGTCCATTCTTAGCCCACTGGGCGCACTGACCTTGGTCATCGTCGCAGCCACCATCATCCCCTCCGGTGTTGACGGCTTCGCCCTTGGACTCTCCAACACATAGCCCTTTCTCTTCAGTTTGGCCCTCGCGACATTTGGTCTTGCATGATCTCTCGTATGGTTTCTCTCCGTTCCAGTTACCTTTGGGGGTGTAGAAACAGACCAGGTACCAGGCATTTCTGTAGGCGTTGACAAGGTTGGGGCATCTGTGGGTGTAGCAGCCTACCTTGGAGGTGCTGTCCCAAACCATCTAAAACCAAAAGTTGAGACTGTTAAGCTAAAAATATCTTAAATTTTGACTTTTTTTCGATATCTTGGAAGAGGTTGGAACAGTACCCTGGTGTCGTTATGAGAGGAAGACCCTGGACTTTAGATAGCCCCGTTAGGGGAAGTTTTGGTTTAGGAGGGCAAACTCAAACATTCTTCGGAAATGATCAAATCAGTAGATGGCGCCAGAGGCGCCGAGAGCCAACACGGGCCCCAGGGCAGGACATCATTGCAGGCCCCTTAATAAACAAAAAGTCGTGAAAAAAATTGACATGGTCGGAGCGGCTGGGCCTCCTTACAGATGCGGGCCCCCTGGCAATGACCCCCTGCCCCCCTCTCTCGGCGTGCCTGGGTGGCGCTGAGATCATGGCTCATTCATCTTTACTCAACATTTATCTCTTACGAACGCAAGAACTGTATGATTTATATTCTAAATGGGCAATGTTCAGTTTGTAGCCAAAGTGTATACAAAGTGTATATAAACAGATTTTTAATTGGCTTTTCTGTCAGTCTGTGTCAACGTATCATATAACCTCAATTCGATAGAGCGTGAGCCCCAGTTTGTACCTCTGGTAAAGTATAAAATGATAATAAAATAGCTTCAGAACATTTTAGACAAAGTATGTCATTGGCCGAGTGGTGTCGACCGGAAAGTCCAGGGTTCAATCATCGGTGAGAACCATGAAATTTTTTCCAGGTGAAATTTGGTACTAAGTCGTGCCATAAGTTACCCAGCTTTAAGGGACGTTCACATATTACATAACGCCGAAGGGGGAGGGGTGGGTGCGAATTTTTTATTTTTGTTATATTGGGTGAGTTTTCTATTTTACATAATGTTATATGGGGGGGGGGTGTAAAAAATTGACATTTTTGCGTTATATAATATGTGAACGGTCCCTAAATGGGTAATACCTTCATATGCTGAGGTTATAAAAACGGTTGAATTGTACACTTTATCTGCCCCGAAGGCCCGCTAGGGCTAAGGGAACTTTACTTTTTTTTTTATTTCATTGCTAAAATGATTTTTTGTATACAATAATGCTAACTAGAAATGCTAAGGAAATGTAAACGAATAATGGAAGACATTCTTTATGAAAGTTTTTTTTTTAATAAATATTAAAATGTAAACGTATAAGTATAACAACGCTTTCATACATTTGACATCCTTACTGAAAATGATTTTTATATTTTGAAGTGGCACATTTATTCTAAGCATCAACGGTACTTGTTAAGGTCACTGTCCTTCAATACTAGAACTACCCTCCATATCATGTTACCCTCATCCCACCCCATACAGTCTGAAGACCACATGTGGTCAGCTGGATACAGATTAAAGTGACCACGTGCTCGGAATATGGATGAGTATGTGACTTCTTACCTTCGGCCACTGACCAACAACAAAGTGCCAACTTACCCATGGAAGAAACTCCCCTCCCCCCTTGATCGAGGATGATTGACATCATGTGGTAGCTTGGACCGAGCGATACGACCCAGTATATGAATTAGAATCAGTTGTAGATTGAAGTTAGAGTGAGACAGTCGCAGAGAGTAGAAGTAGTAGGATAGCAGAGAGTGGATGTAGTAGGATAGCAGAGAGTGGATGTAGTAGGATAGCAGAGAGTGGGCGTAATATAATGAGAAGAACACTATAGACAGTATGACTTGCAGATCAAAGTTGGATTGAGTTGAGATTAACACTTAAGATTGTAGATGGATCGAAAGGCAGTCCCGGGTAGTTAAAGTAAAGTTATTGGAATATATTTCATGTTGTTAAGCTTTGTTGTATAATAAACATTTCCAATGTCGCGGAAACCCAAGTTCTTTTGTTTTTTTATATATATATATATATATAACAGCACTGAGCATGAAAGACAACTTCTATATTACATCTACAATAATAGAACGGAAAGAGGCTACGTCACTGGTAAATAAAAGAATCAGAAGCACACAACATCAAGAAGAAAACAAACTAGCAACATATTTGACTCATTGAATTGGAAAAAGCCCATAACAGTACCTTTTTTTAATTCGGTTAAACCCTACAATGTATAATTTAATGGTCAACAGTATAGCATGTGCCAATAGTAGATGTTTTCAAATGCCCAACAGATTACTAAAAACGTCATTAGAAACACTGAAGTCAGTAAAGGTTCTAGAAGTGGAGCTACCAACCTGTGTGTAATGACAGGATGACCCACAGCTGTACTGTCCGTAGCTGTAAATTTTTTTCTCGTCGAACCAGCGCCCTGATGAACCCAAGATCAATTCTTTTTCTGGTTTTTGATTGGAGTCCCAGGCCAGGTTCTCACCTCGACCTTCCTTCATCTCGTGTTTGAACACACAGTTCTCAGCCCATTGTCTGGCTTGTGCCTCCAGCTCCATATCTGTAACACGGACAACACAAAGAAGTCCATCATATAAACAAAACTTTTGATGAACACTTTAATTCAAGAGCTACTTAATTCTACACTAATCTACACATAGACTGTTCAGAACGATGGTATAATGAATATTTTAATACTAGCTGTACCCTACAAAACCTTGCATAGATTTATATCCCCTTAGGCTTGGTCGGTAGGCTAGGTTATTTTTTGGTTTCGGGCAGATCCAATTTTTTCATGCTTGTATTTTAAACTGGAATACTGTTGTATTAATTCTTTACTTTCGAAATAACGCAGAGCCCAAATCGCTTGTATATCTATTATATTTCCTATCTCATCTACATAAACTAAATAGGATGGCGCTAAAAGAGGGAAGGTAACGAGAAAGAATCTCGTTTTACTGGGATCAAGGCTTCGATTACAAGTTGTTAATCCTTTTAGGAATTATATTAAAGAACTGCCTACATGAATTATATTTCTAGATAATGATTGCTGTCATTTATTTCTATGTTCTTTACAGAATCAATGGTCCTAAATTAGCGTGAGTCAAGGGGAGGACATGACCGTTACCACAGGGCTCATGATGGATAAGGGGACGCAACTTATCCACATTCATTTAAATGTGGCATAAGAATATCATTTATTTCATTTATCAATGATTGTCAGAGGACGGGAGCAGCGGGCGCGTCTAAGATTGGGCCCAATTTAAATTCCTTTGATATGTCTCTCTTTTTCTCAAAGGGTCCAATCTTTTCTTTTGCCTCACCTGACACAAAGTCCGCCCCTGATGTTTGTATTTTGCAACGGGGTGGCTCATGTGTCTTGTTTGTTTCGAAATGACAACAAGAGGAAACACTTACCGTAAACCAATTTGTTCACCTGGCATCCACCCTCTCCCCTTCTCTTCTCATTGTGAATGTCCAGAATGTAATCTCTCATCTCTTGGTTCCAGTTGGATGTAGCCAGGGCAGACACCACAAACGCACACAAGCAGACGACACTTAGAGCCAATGGAGACATGGTTCTGACAACCAATAAAAATGTTGAAAAACAAAATGCTTTATATTGTTTAAAAATACATTTTCGTCTGGCCTATTTTGTTGGTAAAATAAGACACCTAGGGAAATACAGCAGGTAAACTTATTTCATAATATTTACTTTAAATATATGTCATAAGAAGACATGCATCTTTTTATTACGAAACTAAGTTTACGTACAAATTAATACGCAGGTTTACAACGTATGTTATGTTATATTAATGTTACAAAACAGGAAAAAAATTGTTGATCATTTATTATAATGTACGTTTACTTAATAATCTGGCTATTTTTTTTATCTTTTCTTAAATGTAAATTCTAAAAGGACTCGATAGTTTTCTAATTCACTTAATATGTGTACTATTGCTGACCTCAGTTATGAATTTGATACTCAAAATTGGCACTTTAAAAAAAAACGCTATTGTTACTCGACCAGCAAACAGGAATATTTTTTTTTCACTGACCAATAATAGATGTGCGCATGTGCGACTAGACGGACTCGGACTGCATATTATTGCATATTTTTTTTGTTTTCGGGGCTAGGGTTAGGGTTAGGGCTAGGGTTAGGGTTAGGCTTAGGTTTAGGGTTAGGGTTAGGAATAGTGTTAGGCGCAATATCTATAGCCGGATCCCGAAAAAAAATAATACGCAGTCCGTCTAGTCACGCATGCGCAATATCTATATAGACGGACCCCTAAAAAAAATAATACGGAGTCCGTCTAGTCGCGCATGCGTTAAAAAAAGTCAATCAAATGTTCAGACGTTTCGGTATTTTCAAATCCTCTGTGTATCATTTAGTTATTGTGTTGTGTGCGTTGCTGTAGAATTTGAGGAACATTGATTTTTAACATTTGGGTTTCTTACTTTTAAATATTTTATTTTTCTTTCTGGACTTGAAATTTGTCAAAAACACCACGTGAACTGTGGCGGACTTTGGGTGTGGCAACTAGGTCAGCTTCCCCCAGCCTCGCGTCTAAATGGGGAAAAGGAGGAAGCGCCGTTGTACAGTACAGATCAGAGATGAGCGGACAGCGGACGCGTCCGCCTGCGGACGCAGATTCGCAGACTATTCCGAATCCGCGGACTGACAGCGGACGCTTCGTATGGTTAAGTTGCGGACTCGCTGACTGACACGGATCTTCTTTAGCGTTACCATAAAAAATTTCAAGTCATTTAAACAGCTAAATTTCAGCAATGCGGACGCGCGGACTGACTGCAATCCAATGTTGTAAGATTCTAAGGACGCGGATCATTGATAGAAATCCATGGACGGACGCGGACGCAAAATTTCAAAATCCTCTGGTACAGATGCGACTCTCCGTCCGCGTATGAATCCGTACGGCTCCCCGGTTGTCTGTGTAATAGCTTTAAACTAATGTTTGACTGTTGAAGAACCGGACACTCTAGAGATATCGGCGGATCATTCAAGCTTGTAGCTTATTTTAGAGTTGGATTTCTCTAAAGCATCTACGATTTGTTATTTGTTTTAAAATTGGGGGGGGGGCAGTCACATAACACTCAATTCAAATTTAAGGCGAAATGGAAGAGAAAAATTAATTTGATTATAAATGCAATGCTTCGTTTTGATTTTAACATTGAGAGAATTCATTACCGTTTAAACAAATAATCCTAAGTTATTAGCGTTGACGGGTAAAACGTAAAGTGTTAAGTATGAAATGTAGGGCATTTCTGTACATTAGGTTCGTGGCATAAATCTGCACCCATATCTATATCTTATGGTGTTTGGTTTGGCTGGTTGGTTTGATTGGTTTTGTTTGTTTTGTTTGGTTGCTGGTTTGGTTGATTGCTTGCTTTGGTTTGCGTTGGTTTGGTTTGTTTGGTTGGTTGTTTGGTTGGTTGTTTGGTTGGTTTGGTTTGGTTTTGTTTGGTTTGGTTGACGGGTAAAACGTAATTTGTGAAATATGACATGTAGGTCATTTCTGCCCATTAGGTAGGTGGCATAAATTAGCAGCCATATCTTTACCTAATGATGTGTTCGAAATGTTTCAAGTGTCACTTTTGAACTCCCGACTTACCGAGCAACTCCGGGTACACTACTAGTCACAAATAAGAAGATATGTGGACATTTATTTATAAGTATGATTTAACGAACACAAACTATAATATTTTTCAGCAAAAAGTAGACAATACTAGATAACTTAAAGTTATTAAGATTTAAACAGATTATCTCTTAAAACTATTTATTAACGTAATAAAATCATGTTGGTTTTACAATATAGTGCAGGGTTTGCTTTTTGACTTGGTCCTCAACAATTAAGGACATTACAGCAAGGAATATTAAAACTGAAATAGCTTATCCTATAGATAAAGTTTGAATTATTTTTAGCTGCATAGGTACATAACATTGGAAATATTATTACAATAAGATCAAATATACAACTTACCGAAAGATGCAGTAAAGAATGCAGGATATCAACAAACGTGTTTGTCTTCTCTTCAAGTGGCAGAGCAGTGATGAACACTTGGTTGACTATCGAGCTCCACTGACTGGTATTTATAGTACCAAAAAGACATTCCATAATATGCTAATGTATGCAATTATTGCAACTAATTATCAGCAAGTCATTAGAAGAAATGGGGGGATGGAGTAGGGGGTGGAAGAAAGGCCACTAAAAACAATCAGCAATATGTGGATAACCAATAGTTCTCAAATTTGTTTTTTTTTTCTATCTGTGTTTATTAATAAAATATTTTACATGGCAGACAAAAAAGAAATGCTCTCACTGATTATAATTTGCAAGTGGAGATCTATAGCCAGAAATCACCTCCTCATAGGGCCCCCAATGGTACCTTTAACTAGGGCATGCAATGGTACCTTTGACTAGGACCCCCAAATTTACCTTTGGCTAGGACCCCCAATGGTACCTTCGACTAGGGCTCCCAAATGTTACCTTTGACTAGGTCCCCCAATGGTACCTTCAACTAGGGCACACAATTGTACCTTTGACTAGGGCCCCAATGGTACCTATGACTAGGGCCCCCAATGTTACCTATGACTAGGGCCCCCAATGGTACCTATGACTAGGGCCCCCAATGGTACCTATGACTAGGGCACCCAACGGCACCATTCACTAGGCCCTCAAATGGTGCCTTTGACTAGGCCCCAATGGCATCTTTGACTAGGGCACCCAATGGTACCTTTGACTAGGCCCCCAACGGTACCTTTGACTAGGCCCCAATGGTAACTTTAATTAGGGCCCCCAATGGCACCTTTGACTAGGGCACCCAATGGTACCTTTGACTAGGCCCCCAATGGTACCTTTGACTAGGCACCAATGGTACCTTTAACTAGGGCCCCCAATGGTACCTTTGACTAGGCCCCAATGATACCTTTAATTAAGGCCCCCAATGGCATCTTTGACTAGGGCCCCCAAAGATACCTTTGACTAGGCCCCAATGGTACCTTTAATTAAGGCCCCCAATGGTACCTTTGACTAGGGCCCCCAAAGGTACCTATGCTAGGGCCCCCTATGGTAATTTGTACTGGGGCCTCCAAATTCACATTTGACTATGGCTTAATAAAACTAGCAAAGGGCGAGGCCCTGACATAAATAATTCTGTACGATAAAAAAAAATAAGAGCAGCAAGTAATCTGTTGTAGACTCGCTGGACGAATCAGTGTCAGAGTTCAATCAAATTATTCACCAACCAACCTACTTACTGCTCAAATTGTGTTATGTCATGCACAGTGTGAGGAAAATGCGGTGGATTTTCCAGAGCAATACGTTCATGAATACAAATTGGCCGTGAAAATCTCGGTACTGTTCACGATTATTCATTGACGATAAGGAAATGCCAAACTGGAAAAAGAAGGAATATGATTTATTCATTAGCTGTGTGCATTAAGTTGAGATATTCTTAATGTCAAGGTAAAAGGTTGGGAAATACGTTTCAAATTTCAAAGCATTGTTGGTTGTGGTACACAACAGTTGTTGTCTGTGATTGACATTCAGTCTTGTTTCTTTATTTCGTCAACATTACATTGTTTAAACTGAATAGTTAATATCTCTGTTATGTTTGTATATTCTACCAATATGAAAACATGATTTACAGTGGAGCAGCCAACATAATGTTATCTTTCCTGTAAATGTATAAGGTGTAGAGGACGTGGCGGGGATCAACTGATGATGAATGTATGAGTTTTTCCCTTGTTGCCCTTCCCCACAAATCCCCCCACCCACATACACAACGCTGGCCACACATACCCTGTTACGACGATGCCCACTGAATTTGTTTCGTCTAGATTTTGTTTTATATAAAAAGTATCTATCTATTTAATTTTAAAATAGATGCATTTAAAATTGATTTCAAATTATTACTTATTCTATTTTAATTTTATATATTTTTGAAACTAAAGAGAATTAAAAAATATTTCTAGAGATTTGGTTGACTACAAAAATTTAAGCGTGGGCGCCAATCTTAAATACTAAATTCATTTCTCCAATTCGGTAATATATAAATCAAAGACATTTGAAGGCAGGAGACAATCTGTCGTCCTGAATATTTTGAAGTTTAATGTTTGTCTTTGCCAGTGGAGGCAGTTTCTAGTTCGACCATTTACCAGTGGAGGCGGTTTCTCGTTCGACCATTAACCAGTGGAGGCAGTTTCTTAGTTCGACCATTTGCCAGTGGAGAGCGGTTTCTAGTTAGACCATTTACCAGTGCAGGCGGTTTCTAGTTAGACCATTTACCAGTGCAGGCGGTTTCTCGTTCGACCATTAACCAGTGGAGGCAGTTTCTAGTTCGACCATTTGCCAGTGGAGGCAGTTTCTCGTTCGACCATTAACCAGTGGAGGCAGTTTCTCGTTCGACCATTTGCCAGTGGAGGCGGTTTCTAGTTAGACCATTTACCAGTGCAGGCGGTTTCTAGTTAGACCATTTACCAGTGCAGGCGGTTTCTCGCTCGACCATTAACCAGTGGAGGCGGTTTCTAGTTAGACTATTAACCAGTGCAGGCGGTTTCTCGTTCGACCATTAACCAGTGGAGGCGGTTTCTAGTTCGACCATTAACCAGTGGAGGCGGTTTCTAGTTAGACCATTAACCAGTGTAGGCGGTTTCTCGTTCGACCATTAACCAGTGGAGGCGGTTTCTAGTTCGACCATTAACCAGTGGAGGCGGTTTCTAGTTAAACCATTTACCAGTGTAGGCGGTTTCTCGCTCGACCATTAACCAGTGGAGGCGGTTTTTAGATCGACCATTAACCAGTGGAGGCGGTTTCTAGTTAGACCATTTACCAGTGCAGGCGGTTTCTAGTTAGACCATTTACCAGTGCAGGCGGTTTCTCGCTCGACCATTAACCAGTGGAGGCGGTTTCTCGTTCGACCATTAACCAGTGGAGGCGATTTCTAGTTCGACCATTAACCAGTGGAGGATGGTTTCTCGTTCGACCATTAACCAGTGGAGGCGGTTTCTAGTTCGACCATTTGCCAGTGGAGGCAGTTTCTAGTTAGACCATTTACCAGTGGAGGCGGTTTCTCGCTCGACCATTACACCAGTGGAGGCGGTTTCTAGTTCGACCATTAACCAGTGGAGGAGGTGTTTCTCGTTCGATCATTAACCAGTGGAGGCGGTTTCTAGTTAGACCATTTATCAGTGATGGCAACGAACTCTAATCTAAGAGCACTCGAGAGAATTTGCATAGATCTCAAAATGTGTATAGACAGACAGACAGAACGTATTCTATCAGTGCCCAGGGTTCGCTCCTGCAGTTAAATCCACAACTGGTACATTTATATACATATAAATAAATTGAAGATATACTTGCTGTGTTTCTTAACATTTTCTTGATGACTTTATTTAGTAAACTGTTCATTTTGTTCATACACATGAAACGTATGTATATGTTACATATTAAAGGGTGGGGTCAGTGCCGGCCCTGGGTGGGGTTTACTAATAGGGGTAAGGCTTGGGTTGGACATAAATCAGAAATAAATTATGGGAACAACGGGGGAAGATTTATTTCCTATTAATTCCACAGGTAACATTGAACCACTGTGTGTTTCAGTGAACTCTAGATATCTAAATAGATTTCATTTTGATATCAATCTAGGATTATTTTTGTTTTTTTTTGGTCAGGAGTGCACTCTATAATTTACATATGTATTGAAATTGCTAGCAAGGTGACCCCCCCCCACACACACACATACATACACACATACACTTCGCTGACTAGTTGTATGATGTAGACAGTAGTAATGTAGCTTGATTCTTGTAAAAGAAAGTCAATAAATAAGGTCACGTTG
The DNA here is from genome assembly GCA_021962125.1 of Bulinus truncatus. Taxonomy (NCBI): domain Eukaryota; kingdom Metazoa; phylum Mollusca; class Gastropoda; family Planorbidae; genus Bulinus; species Bulinus truncatus. Next base: position 682,557 of record JAGDYQ010000149.1, on the reverse strand, counting down.
AACTGTTGTTACACATTTCACCGGCCTAGCTTAGAAGAGTAAACGTTTCACAAATATTTATCTGTGTAAGATGAAAACTTTGGTCTAGTTGACCTCAAGAAAGACGTGAAGTTAACTATCAAAGGTGGTATTAAAGGTGGCATTGTTCGTGTTTTTAAATTGTACGACTGAAGACAGACACCAGATTCGGTAAGAAGGATGTGTCGTTTGTTGATTTTTTGTGTCAGTTTATGTTATTAATGTTGTCATTAAAACTCTCTCTTTCTCAATATGTATCAGAATATTTCTTTTTATTTCCTCGTCTTCTATTTGTTTCACATTGTGTTATATATATATTTATATCTGATTTTAAAAGAACATTAATAGACTGAATGGTAGATAAATTATTTGGATAGACATACATAAGACAGAGAATAAGTCAGAGATAGGGAGAAATCAGTGGCATAGTGAGGGGGCAAGTGGGGCATCATGATAGATTAGAAAATGTATATAGATAGATAGATAGATAGATAGATAGATAGATAGATAGATAGATAGATAGATGGATGGATGGATGGATGGATGGATGGATGGATGGATGGATGGATGGATGGATGGATGGATGGGTGGGTGGGTGGGTGGGTGGGTGGGCGGGCGGGCGGGCGGGCGGGCGGGCGGGCGGACGGACGGACGGACGGACGGACGGACAGACAGACAGACAGACAGACAGACAGACAGACAGACAGACAGACAGACAGACAGACAGACAGACAGATAGACAGATAGATAGATAGATAGATAGATAGATAGATAGATAGATAGATAGATAGATAGATAGATAGATAGATAGATAGATAGATAGATAGATAGATAGATAGATAGATAGATGCCGTTCAGCATGGATGGATGGATGGGTGGATGGATGGGTGGGTGGATGAATGGGTGGATGGATGGATGGATGTAGGGAGGGAGAGAGAGAATGAACGGCATTAAAAGACAAGACTTGTAGATAAATAAAAGTTTTTTAATTATTTTTTTAAGCTTCTTTTTTTTCTAATGCCCATATTTAATAAATATTTACATTTCGCTTCAAATGCTGAATGCACTGGTCCTACAACTTGTGCAGTTTCCCCAGGTGAAAGACTAGCTCCTACTGGGATAGAACTTGGTTGGTCAAATTAATTTTGGCATTAGCATCTAACATTTATAGAGCTGCCAATCTACGCATTTATTTATTATTTCTCCCTTTCGCCTAATAGCCTTGCGTAATGTGTGGACAATTGTGCCACGTAATTTCATCTTTCTGAATCTATTATGACACATGATTATGAGTTCACCGAATTTACAAGTCATGTCTTGTGTTAATGAATCTACACTACTGAATTGTAGAACACGAAATTTTTGAGTGCTAGATGGTGTAATAAATCGGTATGCTGGTTTACTTTGTACTTTAAAATGTTAGTGCAACAATTCACAATAACAAAGTAGTTAATGGGCTACACCAGGAGTAGCTAAAACTCTTTTTTTTTTCAAACTCAAGGAGTTCAAATTGCCAGATCAGCAATCTAATCTAACAATTATACTGATCTTTCTCTCTCTCTCTCTCTCTCTCTCCCTCTCTCTCTCTCTCTCTCTCTCTCTCTCTCTCTCTCTCTATATATATATATATATATATATATATAGTTAAACGCTGCAATGTATTTAGTATAATATTATTAATTACTTATACTTTATTTACTCAACATCCATATCCCATCCCAGTCAATTATGCCAAAGTTGACACTGTGGCTGAGTCCAGTGGTAAATGTCACTAGATTCGAACATATAACCTTCAAGCGCCGATGAGGCTTTCAATCTCAACGCCACCTATAATATTTCGACTTTATCCTTCAAAATTGCTGTGTACCTTTCTATTATATTAGAACAATTTTGAAGTTACTTTACCCATGGGCATACACAATAACACAAAGCTTATCAACGAATGCCTACACTTGCTACACATCAACAAAAGATAACAATACGACATGCATTTGTCATAGGAGACAGATAAAAGAAGGATTATAACGGTGTAAGACTGATTTATAAGGAACAAAAAACAGCACATATTTTCTTTAAAAATAAATAAATAAGGGTTTCGTACTATGAGTCTACGATGAAGGAATGACAAAGTAGAAACAAACCCGTGCCATGTATGTGAGACGTGGTCGTTTATTAAGCTATTAATCTACTAGTTTAAACCATCAAGTATTTCTACCAGAGATCCAGGGGTTGTGCTTTGGTAACGAGCTGGATCTTCAAGCTGTAGCTCAATCTGCAAGACATTGGTGGTAACTGGAATCTTGTAAGACATTGGTGGTAACTGGCATCACGGAAGACATTAGTGGTATCTGGCATCTTGGAAGACATTGATGGTAACTGGCAATGCATTTAAGGATCGAACATGTAATCTTTATCTACCAAATTCACCACCATCGAGTCACCAACAGTTCTTACTGTATAAATCAGGGGGTGGACAAACTGTTTTTTTTTTTAGTTTTAGAGTTGCGGGCCAGATTAAACATTTCGGAGGACGGAGGATTTAGCCCGCGGGTGATAGTTCGCCCATAGCTTGACAAAGTTAATAAAAAAAAACTAAATAAAAATGCTAACTTCATCTCAAGAACTATTTACATGTACACATATACTCGTAGATTGTATACTGTTTGGACTCACTATATTATAGAATACATTATTTACATTTTAACATTTATACTTTTTTCTTTCCTATTAATGATTTAATTCCCAGGCACAGAATATTAAAGTGTTATCATAACACACTTGTACAACTGAGGCTCACTTAAGATCGATATGTAAGTTGGCATTTCAATATTTGTACAACACATCTCAGATCAATGACAAGACAATACTTTGTAGTGTTGCCAAATGCACTTTTTTTTTAATTTCTTGTTTGAGTTCCTCATACAAATATCTCCTTTTGACTTAAAAAAAAAAACAATTTAGCCTACCACCTAAATATATCAAGTAATTAAAAAAAACACCAGAGAAAAAGACTTATTATAATCTTATGGGCCTCAGGGAAAAACGCATGTTCTGAGGTCATGCACCAACCTCTAAATATTCCAGGAGCGACCAGATATGCATTTTTTTGGGTAGTCCGATACCAATATTTTCCCCCAACATTTTACAATACAGATACCGATACCGATATTTTTTTAAAATCAACAACAATGCCAAACACGTGTTTTTCTCGTGCTACAGCTAATGACGTATGTCAACCCATGCTCACCCCTTCCCTGTCATATTTCGTAACTTACTTCTTGCCCAAACGTAAGTGTTGTTTCCCCCCCCCCCAACTTCCCATCCCAAAAAAAAATACACACAGATGTTCACTAATTGTATCATTCAAGGTCATACATTAGAATTAAAAAATGCCAATCCTATTGTTTCAAGGTCATATCGCTGATGCAATTTTTGTGGACGTGACAATTTCTGTGTACGGGGTTTTTTTCCTTTTTAAATCTTGTCTGATCTGGTTATAGAATTGGGTTATTTACGGAAAGAAAAAAACAATGTATCGGCAGTCAGAAAACGGCCGGTCCGATAGTTAACCCATAGTGCCAATATCGGTCCGATACCGATACCGATCCGATTATCGGTCGCTCCCTACTAAATATT
>JAGDYQ010000149.1:547311-675010 GCA_021962125.1 Bulinus truncatus | reverse complement strand
TCATGTGACAAGATTTCTTGCAGTTCTTCTCCATGTAACTTGGGTTATATTTGCACTCGCCTCTTAAGGCCCATTCTGCGCATCCAGGGTTTGAGTCATCGCAGGCTGTTTTGCTGACACAGACTTTGCACGACTTTCTGCAGTACTTCAACATGTAGTTAGGGTTAGACTGACACTGTCCATTCTTAGCCCACTGGGCGCACTGACCCTGGTCATCGTCGCAGCCACCATCATCCCCTCCGGTGTTGACGGCTTCGCCCTTGGACTCTCCAACACATAGCCCTTTCTCTTCAGTTTGGCCCTCGCGGCACTTGGTCTTGCAGGATCTCTCGTATGGTTTCTCTCCGTTCCAGTTTCCTTTCGGGGTGTAGAAACAGACCAGGTACCAGGCATTTCTGTAGGCGTTGACAAGGTTGGGGCATCTGTGGGTGTAGCAGCCTACCTTGGAGGTGCTGTCCCAAACCATCTAAAATCAAAAGTTGAGACTGTTAAGCTAAGAATATCTTAAATTTTGACTTTTTTTTCGATATCATGGAAGAGGTTGGATCAGTACCCTGGTGTCGTTATGAGAGGAATACCCTGGACTTTAAATCGCCCCGTTAGGGGAAGTTTTGGTTTAGGAGGGCAAACTCAAACATTCTTCGGAAATGATCAAATCAGTAGATGGCGCCAGAGGCGCCGAGAGCCAACACGGGCCCCAGGGCAGGACATCATTGCAGGCCCCTTAATAAACAAAAAGTCGTGAAAAAAATTGACAGGGTCGGAGCGGCTGGGCCTCCTTACAGATGCGGGCACCCTGGCAATGACCCCCCTGCCCCCTTTTGGCGTGCCTGGGTGGCGCTGAGATCATGGCTCATTCATCTTTACTCAACATTTATCTCTTACGAACGCAAGAACTGTATGATTTATATTCTAAATGGGCAATGTTCAGCTTGTAGCCAAAGTGTATACAAAGTGTATATAAACAGGTTTTTAATTGGCTTTTCTGTCAGTCTGTGTCAACGTATCATTTAACTTAACTTCGATAGAGCGTGAGCCCCAGTTTGTATCTCTGGTAATTTATAAAATGACAATAAAATAGCTTCAGAACATTTTAGATAAAGTATGTCATTGGCCGAGTAGTGTCGACCGGAAAGTCCAGGGTTCGATCATCGGTGAGAACGATATAATTTTTTTTTCAGGTGAAATTTGGTACTAAGTCGTGCCACAAGTTACCCAGCTTTAAGGGGCGTTCACATATTACATAACGCCGAAGGGGGAGGGGTGGGTGCGAATTTTTTATTTTTGTTATATTGGGGAGTTTTCTATTTTACATAATGTTATACTGGGGAGTTTTCTATTTTACATAATGTTATATTGGGGAGTTTTCTATTTTACATAATGTTATATTGGGGGAGTTTTCTATTTTACATAATGTTATATTGGGGGGGTGTAAAAAATTGACATTTTTGCGTTATATAATATGTGAACGGCCCCTAAATGGGTAATACCTTCATATGCTGAGGTTATAGAAGCGGTTGAATTGTACACTTTATCTGCCCCGATGGCCCGCTAGGGCTAAGGGAACTTTACTTTTTTTTTTATTTCATTGCTAAAATGATTTTTTCGTATACAATAATGCCAACTGGAAATGCTAAGGAAATGTAAACGAATAATGGAAGACATTTTTTATGAAAGTTTTTTTTAATAAATATTAGAATGTAAACGTACAAGTATAACAACGCTTTTATACATTTGACGTCCTTACTGAAAATGATTTTTATATTTTGAAGTGGCACATTTATTCTAAGCATCAACTGTACTTGTTAAGGTCACTGTTCTTCAATACTAGAACTACCCTCCATATCTTGTTACCCTCATTCCACCCCATACAGACTGAAGACCACATGTGGTCAGTTGGATACAGATTAAAGTGACCACGTGCTCGGAAGCTGGATGATGATGTGACTTCTTACCTTCGGCCACTGACCGACAACAAAGTGCCAACTTACCCATGGAAGAAACTCCCCTCCCCCCTCTACTCCAAACCTAACTCAATCAGACAGGGGGAGTTGATCGAGGATGAGTGACATCATGTGGTAGCTTGGACCGAGCGATACGACCCAGTATATTAATTAGAATCAGTTGTAGATTGAAGTTAGAGTGAGACAGTCGCAGAGAGTTGAAGTAGTAGGATAGCAGAGAGTGGATGTAGTAGGATAGCTGAGAGTGGGCGTAGTAGGATAGCAGAGAGTGGATGTAGTAGGATAGCAGAGAGTGGGCGTAGTAGGATAGCAGAGAGTGGACGTAGTAGGACAGCAGAGAGTGGGCGTAGTAGGACAGCAGAGAGTGGGCGTAGTAGAATTAGAAGAACACTATAGAGAGTATGATTTGCATATAAAAGTTGGATTGAGTTGAGCGAAAGGCAGTCCCGGGTAGTTAAGGTAAAGTTATTGGAATATAATTCATGTTGTTCAGCTTTGTTGTGTAATAAACATTTCCAACGTCGCGGAAACCCAAGTTCTTTTGTTTTTTAATATGTATATATATATATATATATATATATATATATATATATATATATATATATATATATATATAAAACAGCACTGAGCATGAAAGACAACTTCTATATTACATCTACAATAATAGAACGAAAAGAGGCTACGTCACTGGTAAATAAAAGAGGCACACAACATATTAAGAAGAAAACAAACTAGCAACATATTTGACTCATTGAATTGGAAAAGCCCATAATAGTACCTTTTTTTTTAATTCGGTTAAACCCTTTAAATATATAATGTATAATTTAATGGTCAACAGTATAGCATGTGCCAATAGTAGATGTATTCAAATGCCCAACAGATTACTAAAAACGTCATTAGAAACACTGAAGTCAGTAAAGGTTCTAGAAGTGGAGCTACCAACCTGTGTGTAATGACAAGATGACCCACAGCTGTACTGCCCGTAGCTGTAAATTTTTTTCTCGTCGAACCAGCGCCCTGATGAGCCCAAGATCAATTCTTTTTCTGGTTTTTGATTGGAGTCCCAGGCCAGGTTCTCACCTCGACCTTCCTTCATCTCGTGTTTGAACACACAGTTCTCAGCCCATTGTCTGGCCTGTGCCTCCAGCTCCATATCTGTAACACGAACAACACAAAGAAGTCCATCATATATAAAACTTTTGATGAACACTTCAATTCAAGAGTTACTTAATTCTACACTAATCTACACATAGACTGTTCAGAACGATGGTATAATGAATATTTTAATACTAGCTGTACCCTACAAAACCTTTGGATAGAGTTATATCCCCTTTGGTTTGATCGGTAGGCTAGGTTTTTTTTTTGGTTTCGATTGTTTCAAAATTGTATTTTAAATTGGAATACTGTTGTATTATTTCTTTACTTTCGAATTAACGCAGAGCCCAAATCGCTTGTATATCTATTATATTTCATATCTCATCTACATAAACTAATTAGGATGGCGCTTAAAGAGGGAAGGTAACGATAAAGATTCTCATTTTACTGGGATCAAGGCTTCGATTACAAGTTGTTAATCCTTTTAGAAATTATATTAAAGAACTGTCTACATGAATTATTTTTCTAGATAAGGATTGCTGTCATTTGTTTCTATGTTCTTTACAGAATCAATGGTCCTAAATTAGCGTTAGTGAAAGGGGAGGACATGACCGTTTACCACGGGGCTCATGATGGATAAGGGGACGCAACTCGTCCACATTCATTTAAATGAGGCATAAGAACATCTTTTATTTCATCTATCAATGATTGTCAGAGGACGTGAGCAACGGGCGCGTCTAAGATTGTGCCCAATTTAAATTTCTTTGATATGTCTCTCTTTTTCTCAAAGGGTCCAATCTTTTCTTCTGCCTCAACTGACACAAAGTCTGACCCTGATGTTTGTAGTTTGCAAAGGGGTGGCTCATGTGTCTTGTTTGTTTCGAAATGTCAGCAAGAAGAAACACTTACCGTAAACCAATTTGTTCACCTGGCATCCACCCTCTCCCCTTCTCTTCTCATTGTGAATGTCCAGAATGTAATCTCTCATCTCTTGGTTCCAGTTGGATGTGGCCAGGGCAGACACCACAAACGCACACAAGCAGACGACACTTAGAGCCAATGGAGACATGGTTCTGACAACCAATAAAAATGTTGAAAAACAAAATGCTTTATATTGTTTAAAAATACATTTTTGTCTGGCTTATTTCGTTGGTAAAATAAGACACCTAGTGAAATACAGCAGGTAATCTTATTTCATAATATTTACTTTAAATATATGCCATAAGAAAACAAATTGTTTGGACGAAATGCATTTTTTTATTACGAAACTAAGTTTACATACAAATTAATACGCAGGTTTACAACGTATGTTATGTTATATTAATGTTATTAAACAGGAAAAAATTATTGATCATTTATTATAATGTACGTTTACTTAATAATCTGGCTATTTTTTATCTTTTCTTAAATGTAAATTCTAAAAGGACTCGATAGTTTTCTAATTCACTTAATATGCGTACTATTGCTGATCTCAGTTATGAATTTGATACTCAAAATTGGCACTTTAAAAAAACGCTATTATTACTCGACCAGCAAACAGGAATAATTTTTTTTTCACCGACCAGTAATAGATGTGCGCATGCGCGACTAGACGGACTCGGACTGCATATTATTGCATATTTTTTGTTTTCGGGGCTAGGGTTAGGGTTAGGGCTAGGCTTAGGCTTAGGTTTAGGGTTAGGAATAGGAATAGGAATAGTGTTAGGCGCAATATCTATAGACGGACCCCTAAAAAAATAATACGGAGTCCGTCTAGTCGCGCATGCGTTGAAAAAAGTCATTCAAATGTTCAGACGTCTCGGTATTTTCAAATACTGTGTGTATCATTTAGTTATTGTGTTGTGTGCGTTGCGGTAGAATTTCAGGAACATTGATTTTTAACATTGGGTTTCTTACTTTTAAATATTTTATTTTCCTTCTGGACTTGAAATTTGTCAAGAACACCAGGTGACCTGTGGCGAACTTTGGGAGTGGCAACTAGGTCAGCTTCCCCAAGCCTCGCGTCTAAATGGGGAAAGAGGAGGAAACGACGTCGTACAGTACAGATCCGACTCTCCGACCGCGTATGAATCCGTACGGCTCCCCGGTTGTCTGTGTAATAGCTTTAAACTAATGTTAGACTGTTGAAGAACCAGACACTCTAGAGATATCGGCGGATCATTATCATTCAAGCTTGTAGCTTATTTTAGAGTTGGATTTCTCTAAAGCATCTAGGATTCGTTATGTGTTTTAAAATGGGGGGGGGGGGGGGCGGTCACATAATAAGTCAAATTTAAGGCGAAATGGCAGAGAAAAATTAATTTGATTATAAATGCAATGCTTCGTTTTGATTTTAACATTGAGAGAATTAATTACCGTTTAAACAAATATTCCTAAGGTATTAGCGTTGACGGGTAAAACGTAAAGTGTTAAGTATGAAATGTAGGTCATTTCTGTACATTAGGTTCGTGGCATTAATCAGCACCCATATCTATACCAAATGGTGTTTGGTTTGGCTGGTTGGTTTGGTTGGGTTGTTCCATTGTTTTGTTTGTTTGGTTTGGTTTGCTGGTTTTGGTTGATTGCTTGCTTTGGTTTGCGTTGGTTTGGTTTGTTTGGTTGGTTGTTTGGTTGGTTTGGTTTTGTTTGGTTTGGTTGACGGGTATAACGTAATTTGTGAAATATGACATGTAGGTCATTTCTGCCCATTAGGTAGGTGGCATAAATTAGCAGCCATATTTTTACCTAATGATGTGTTTGAAATGTTTCAAGTGTCACTTTTGAACTCCCGACTTACCTAGCAACTCCGGATACACTATTAGTCACAAATAAGAAGATATGTGGACATTTATTTATAAGTATGATTTAACGAACACAAACTATAAATTTTTTCAGCAAAAAGTAGACAATACTAGATAACTTCAGTTAAGCTAAACAGATTGTCTCTTAAAACTATTTATTAACGTAATAAAATCATGTTGTGTACAATATCGTGTAGGGTTCGCTTTTGACTTGGTCCCTCAACAATTAATGACATTACAGCAAGGAATATTAAAACTGAAATAGCTTATCATATAGATAAAGTTTGAATAATTTTTAGCTGCATGCGTACATAACATTGGAAATATTATTACAATAAGATCAAATATACAACTTACCGAAAGATTTAGTAAAGAATGCAGGGTATCAACAAACGTGTTTGTCTTCTCTTCAAGTGGCAGAGCAGTGATGAACACTTGGTTAACTATCGAGCTCCACTGACTGGTATTTATAGTACCAAAAAGACATTCCATAATATGCTAATGTATGCAATTATTGCAACTAATTATCAGCAAGCAATTAGAAGAAATGGGGGATGGAGTAGGGGGTGGAAGAAAGGCCACTAAAAACAATCAGCAATACGTGGATAACCAATAGTTCTCAAGTTTTTTTTTTTTCTATCTGTGTTTATTAATAAAATATTTTACATGGCAGACAAAAAAGAAATGCTCTCACTGATTATAATTTGCAAGTGGAGTTCTACAGCCAGAAATCACCTCCTCATAGGGCCCCCAATGGTACCTTTAACTCGGGCACCCAATGGAAACTTTAACTAGGGCACCCAATGGAACCTTTAACTAGGGCCCCCAATGGTACCTTTGACTAGGGCCCCAATGGTACCTTTAACTAGGGCACCCAATGGTACCTTTGACTAGGGCACCCATGGTACCTTTGACTAGGGCCCCAAATGGTACCTTTGACTAGGGCACCCAATGGTACCTTTGACTAGGGAACCCAATGGCACCTTTGATAGGGCACCCAATGGTACCTTTGACTAGAGACCCCAATGGTACCTTTGACTAGGGCACCCAATGGTACCTTTGACTAGGGCACCCAATGGTACCTTTGACTAGGGCACCCAATGGTACCGTTGACTAGGGCCCCCAATGGTACCTTTAACTAGGGCACCCAATGGTACCTTTGACTAGGGCACCCATGGTACCTTTGACTAGGGCCCCAAATGGTACCTTTGACTAGGGCACCCAATGGTACCTTTGACTAGGGAACCCAATGGCACCTTTGATAGGGCACCCAATGGTACCTTTGACTAGGGCCCCAATGGTACCTTTGACTAGGGCACCCAATGGTACCTTTGACTAGGGCCCCCAATGGTACCTTTGACTAGGGCACCCAATGGTACCGTTGACTAGGGCCCCCAATGGTACCTTTGACTAGGGCACCCAATGGTACCTTTGACTAGGGCACCCAATGGAACCTTTAACTAGGGCACCCAATGGTACCTTTGACTAGGGCACCCAATGGTACCTTTGACTAGGGCACCCAATGGTACCTTTGACTAGGGCACCCAATGGTACCTTTGACTAGGGCCCCCAATGGTACCTTTGACTAGGGCACCCAATGGTACCGTTGACTAGGGCCCCCAATGGTACCTTTGACTAGGGCACCCAATGGTACCTTTGACTAAGGCCCCCAATGGTACCTTTGACTAGGGCCCCCAATGGTACCTTTGACTAGGGCACCCAATGGTACCTTTGACTAGGGCACCCAATGGTACCTTTTACTAGGGCACCCAATGGAACCTTTAACTAGGGCACCCAATGGTACCTTTGACTAGGGCACCCAATGGTACCTTTGACTAGGGCACCCAATGGTACCTTTGACTAGGGCACCCATGGTACCTTTGACTAGGGCCCCAAATGGTACCTTTGACTAGGGCACCCAATGGTACCTTTGACTAGGGAACCCAATGGCACCTTTAATAGGGCACCCAATGGTACCTTTGACTAGGGAACCCAATGGCACCTTTGATAGGGCACCCAATGGTACCTTTGACTTGGGCACCCAATGGTAACTTTGACTAGGGCCCCAAATGGAACCTTTAACTAGGGCCCCCAAAGGTACCTTTGACTAGGGCACCCAAGGGAACCTTTAACTAGGGCACCCAATGGTACCTTTGACTAGGGCACCCAATGGTACCTTTGACTAGGGCCCCCAATGGTACCTTTGACTAGGGCACCCAATGGAACCTTTAACTAGGGCACATAATGGTAACTTTGACTAGGGCCCCCAATGTAACCTTTAACTAGGGCACCCAATGGTACCTTTGACTAGGGCACCCAATGGAACCTTTAACTAGGGCCCCCAATGGTACCTTTAACTAGGTCCCTCAATGGTACCTTTGACTAGGGCCCCCAATGGTACCTTTGACTAGGGCACCCAATGGAACCTTTAACTAGGGCACCCAATGGTACCTTTGACTAGGGCACCCAATGGAACCTTTAACTAGGGCACCCAATGGTACCTTTGACTAGGGCACCCAATGGTACCTTTGACTAGGGCCCCCAATGGTACCTTTGACTAGGGCACCCATGGTACCTTTGACTAGGGCCCCAAATGGTACCTTTGACTAGGGCACCCAATGGTACCTTTGACTAGGGCCCCCAATGGTACCTTTAACTAGGGCTCCCAATGGTACCTTTGACTCGGGCACCCAATGGAACCTTTAACTAGGGCACCCAATGGTACCTTTGACTAGGGCACCCAATGGTACCTTTGACTAGGGCACCCAATGGAACCTTTAACTAGGGCCCCCAATGATACCTTTGACTAGGGCCCCCAATGGTACCTTTGACTAGGGCACCCAATGGTAACTTTGACTAGGGCCCCCAATGGTACCTTTGACTAGGGCACCCAATGGTACCTTTGACTAGGGCACCCAATGGTACCTTTGACTAGGGCACCCAATGGAACCTTTAACTAGGGCACCCAATGGTATCTTTGACTAGGGCACCCAATGGTACCTTTAATTAGGCCCCCAATGGTACCTTTAACTAGGGCACCCAATGGTACCTTTGACTAGGGCACCCAATGGTACCTTTGACTAGGGCCCCCAATGGTACCTTTAACTAGGGCTCCCAATGGTACCTTTGACTCGGGCACCCAATGGAACCTTTAACTAGGGCACCCAATGGTACCTTTGACTAGGGCACCCAATGGTAACTTTGACTAGGGCCCCCAATGGAACCTTTAACTAGGGCACCCAATGGTACCTTTGACTAGGGCACACAAGGGAACCTTTAACTAGGGCACCCAATGGTACCTTTGACTAGGGCACCCAATGGTACCTTTGACTAGGGCTCCCAATGGTACCTTTGACTCGGGCACCCAATGGAACCTTTAACTAGGGCACCCAATGGTACCTTTGACTAGGGCACCCAATGGTAACTTTGACTAGGGCCCCCAATGGAACCTTTAACTAGGGCACCCAATGGTACCTTTGACTAGGGCACCCAAGGGAACCTTTAACTAGGGCACCCAATGGTACCTTTGACTAGGGCACCCAATGGTACCTTTGACTAGGGCCCCCAATGGTACCTTTGACTAGGGCACCCAATGGAACCTTTAACTAGGGCACATAATGGTAACTTTGACTAGGGCCCCCAATGTAACCTTTAACTAGGGCACCCAATGGTACCTTTGACTAGGGCACCCAATGGAACCTTTAACTAGGGCCCCCAATGGTACCTTTAACTAGGGCCCTCAATGGAACCTTTAACTAGGGCACCCAATGGTACCTTTGACTAGGGCACCCAATGGTACCTTTGACTAGGGCACCCAATGGTACCTTTGACTAGGGCACCCATGGTACCTTTGACTAGGGCCCCAAATGGTACCTTTGACTAGGGCACCCAATGGTACTTTTGACTAGGGCACCCAATGGTACCTTTGAATAGGGCACCCAATGGTACCTTTAATTAGGCCCCCAATGGTAACTTAAACTAGGGCACCCAATGGTACCTTTGACTAGGGCACCCAATGGAACCTTTAACTAGGGCCCCCAATGGTACCTTTAACTAGGGCCCTCAATGGTACCTTTGACTAGGGCACCCAATGGTACCTTTAACTAGGGCCCCCAATGGTACCTTTGACTAGGGCACCCAATGGTACCTTTGACTAGGGCACCCAATGGTACCTTTGACTAGGGCCCCCAATGGTACCTTTAACTAGGGCACCCAATGGTACCTTTGACTAGGGCACCCAATGGTACCTTTGACTAGGGCACCCAATGGAACCTTTAACTAGGGCACCCAATGGTACCTTTGACTAGGGCACCCAATGGAACCTTTAACTAGGGCACCCAATGGTACCTTTGACTAGGGCACCCAATGGTACCTTTGAATAGGGCACCCAATGGTACCTTTAATTAGGCCCCCAATGGTACCTTTAACGAGGGCACCCAATGGTACCTTTGACTAGGGCACCCAATGGTACCTTTGACTAGGGCCCCCAATGGTACCTTTAACTAGGGCTCCCAATGGTACCTTTGACTAGGGCACCCAATGGAACCTTTAACTAGGGCACCCAATGGTACCTTTGACTAGGGCACCCAATGGTACCTTTAACTAGGGCACCCAATGGAACCTTTAACTAGGGCACCCAATGGTACCTTTAACTAGGGCACCCAATGGAACCTTTAACTAGGGCACCCAATGGTACCTTTAACTAGGGCCCCCAATGGTACCTTAAACTGGGGCACCCAATGGTACCTTTGACTAGGGCACCCAATGGAACCTTTAACTAGGGCCCCCAATGATACCTTTAACTAGGGCCCTCAATGGTACCTTTGACTAGGGCCCCCAATGGTACCTTTGACTAGGGCCCCCAATGGTACCTTTGACTAGGGCACCCAATGGTACCTTTAACTAGGGCCCCCAATGGTACCTTTGACTAGGGCACCCAATGGTACCTTTGACTAGGGCACCCAATGGTACCTTTAACTAGGGCCCCCAATGGTACCTTTGACTAGGGCCCCCAATGGTACCTTTAACTAAGGCACCCAATGGTACCTTTGACTAGGGCACCCAATGGTACCTTTGACTAGGGCACCCAATGGAACCTTTAACTAGGGCACCCAATGGTACCTTTGACTAGGGCACCCAATGGTACCTTTGAATAGGGCTCCCAATGGTACCTTTGACTCGGGCACCCAATGGAACCTTTAACTAGGGCACCCAATGGTACCTTTGACTAGGGCACCCAATGGTACCTTTAACTAGGGCACCCAATGGAACCTTTAACTAGGGCACCCAATGGAACCTTTAACTAGGGCCCCCAATGGTACTTTAACTAGGGCTCCCAATGGTACCTTTGACTCGGGCACCCAATGGAACCTTTAACTAGGGCACCCAATGGTACCTTTGACTAGGGCACCCAATGGTACCTTTAACTAGGGCACCCAATGGAACCTTTAACTAGGGCACCCAATGGTACCTTTAACTAGGGCCCCCAATGGTACCTTTAACTAGGGCTCCCAATGGTACCTTTGACTTGGGCACCCAACGGAACCTTTAACTAGGGCACCCAATGGAACCTTTAACTAGGGCCCCCAATGGTACGATTGACTAGGCCCCAATTGCACCTTTGACTAGGCCTCCAATGGTATCTTTAATTAGGGCCCCCAATGGTACCTTTGACTAGGCCCCCAATGGTACCTTTGACTAGGGCCCCCAAAAGTACCTATGTCTAGGCCACAATGGTACCTTTAATTAGGGCCCCCAATGGCATCTTTGACTAGGGCCCCCAAAGGTACCTATGCTAGGGCTCCAAACGGTAATTTGTACTGGGGCCTCCAAATTCTCATTGGACTATGGCTTAATAAAACTAGTAAAGGGTGAGGCCTTGACATAAATAATTCTGTACGATAAAAAAAAATAAGAGCAGCAAGTAATCTGTTGTAGACTCGCTGGACGACTCAGTGTCAGAGTTCAATCAAATTATTCACCAACCAACCAACTTACTGCTCAAATTGTGTTATGTCATGCACAGGGTGAGGAAAATGCGGTGGATTTTCCAGAGCAGAATTCATGAATACAAATTGGCCGTGAAAATCTCGGTACTGTTCACGATTATTCATTGACGATAAGGAAATGCCAAACTGGAAAAAGAAGGAATATGATTTATTCATTAGCTGTGTGCATTAAGTTGAGATATTCTTAATGTCAAGGTAAAAGGTTGGGAAATACGTTTCAAATTTCAAAGCATTGTTGGTTGTGGTACACAACAGTTGTTGTCTGTGATTGACATTCAGTCTCGTTTCTTTATTTCGTCAACATTACATTGTTTCAACTGAATAGTTAATATCTATGCTATGTTTGTATATTCTACCAATATGAAAACATGATTTACAGTGAAGCAGCCAGCCAACATTATGTTACCTTTCCTGTAAATGTATAAGGTGTATAGAGGACGGGTCGTGGATCAACTGATGATGAATGTATGAGTTTTTCCCTTATCGCCCTTCCCCATACCCCCCCCCCCCACATACACAACGCTGGCCACACATACCCTGTTACGACGACGCCCACTGAACTAGTTTCGTCTGATTTTGTTATATAAAGTATCTATCTATTTAATTTTAAAATAGACGCATTTAAAATTGATTTCAAATTATTACTTATTCTATTTTAATTTTATATATTTTTGAAACTAAACAGTTTAATAAATATTTTTAAAAAATATTTAAAAAATACGCTTTAATTAAAATGTACGAAATCTAAAGAGAATAAAAATATTTCTAGAGATTTGGTTGACTACAAAAATTTATGCGTGGGCGCCAATCTTAAATACTAAATACAATCCTTTATTTGGTAATATATAAATCAAAGACATTTGAAGGCAGGAGACAATCTTAGTCCTGAATATTTTGAAGTTTTAATGTTTGTCTTGCCAGTGGAGGCAGTTTCTAGTTAGACCATTTACCAGTGGAGGCGGTTTCTCATTCGACCATTAACCAGTGGAGGAGGTTTCTCATTCGACCATTAACCAGTGGAGGAGGTTTCTCATTCGACCATTAACCAGTGGAGGAGGTTTCTCATTCGACCATTAACCAGTGGAGGAGGTTTCTCATTCGACCATTAACCAGTGGAGGCGGTTTCTAGTTAGACCATTTACCAGTGGAGGCGATTTCTAGTTAGACCATTTACCAGTGCAGGCGGTTTCTCGTTCGACCATTAACCAGTGGAGGCGGTTTCTAGTTAGACCATTTACCAGTGGAGGCGGTTTCTCGTTCGACCATTAACCAGTGGAGGAGGTTTCTCGTTCGACCATTAACCAGTGGAGGAGGTTTCTCATTCGATCATTAACCAGTGGAGGCGGTTTCTCGTTCGACCATTAACCAGTGGAGGCGGTTTCTAGTTAGACCATTAACCAGTGGAGGCGGTTTCTCGTTCGACCATTAACCAGTGGAGGCGGTTTCTAGTTAGACCATTTACCAGTGGAGGCGATTTCTCGTTCGACCATTAACCAGTGGAGGCGTTTTCTAGTTTGACCATTTACCAGTGGAGGCGATTTCTCGTTCGACCATTAACCAGTGGAGGCGGTTTCTCGTTCGACCATAAACCAGTGGAGGCGGTTTCTCGTTCGACCTTTAACCAGTGGAGGCGGTTTCTAGTTAGACCATTTATCAGTGGAGGCGATTTCTCGTTCGACCATTAACCAGTGGAGGCGGTTTCTCGTTCGACCATTAACCAGTGGAGGCGATTTCTCGTTCGACCATTAACCAGTGGAGGCGGTTTCTCGTTCGACCATTAACCAGTGGAGGCGATTTCTCGTTCGACCATTAACCAGTGGAGGCGGTTTCTCGTTCGACCATTAACCAGTGGAGGCGGTTTCTCGTTCGACCATTAACCAGTGGAGGCGATTTCTCGTTCGACCATTAACCAGTGGAGGCAGTTTCTAGTTAGACCATTTACCAGTGGAGGCAGTTTCTAATTAGACCATTTACCAGTAGAGGCGATTTCTCGTTCGACCATTAACCAGTGGAGGCGATTTCTCGTTCGACCATTAACCAGTGGAGGCAGTTTCTAGTTAGACCATTAACCAGTGGAGGCGGTTTCTCGTTCGACCATTAACCAGTGGAGGAGGTTTCTCATTCGACCATTAACCAGTGAAGGCAGTTTCTAGTTAGACCATTTACCAGTGGAGGCGGTTTCTAGTTAGACCATTTATCAGTGATGGCAACGAACTCTAAGAGCACTCGAGAGAATTTGCATAGATCTCAAAATGTGTATAGACAGACAGACAGAACGTATTCTATCAGTGCCCAGGGTTCGCTCCTGCAGTTAAATCCACAACTGGTACATTTATATACATATAAATAAATTGAAGATATACTTGCTGTGTTTCCTTAACATTTTCTTGACGACTTTATTTATTAAACTGTTCATACACATGAAACGTATGTATATGTTACATATTAAAGGGTGGGGTTAGTGCCGGCCCTGGGTGGGGTTTACTAATAGGGGTAAGGCTTGGGTTGGACATAAATCAGAAATAAATTAGGGAACAACGGGTAAGATTTATTTTCTTTTAATTCTACAGGTAACATTGAACCACTGTGTGTTTCAGTGATCTCTAGATATCTAAATAGATTTCATTTTGATATCAATCTAGGATTTTTTTTGGTCAGGTGTGCACGCTATAATTTACATATGTATTGAAATATTTAGCAAGGTGACTTCCCCCCCCCCCACACACACACATACACTTCGCTGACTAGTTGTATGATGTGACAGTAGTAATAGCATTCTTCGTAAAAGAAAGTCAATAAATAAGGTCACGTTGAACTGTTTATTTACACATTTCACCGGCCTAGCTTAGAAGAGTAAACGTTTCACAAATATTTATCTGTGTAAGATGAAAACTTTGGTCTACTTGACCTCAAGAAAGACGTGAAGTGAACTATCAAAGGTGGTATTAAAGGTGGCATTGTTCGTGTTAAAGTGTACGACTGATGACAGACACCAGATTCGGTAAGAAGGATGTATTGTTTGTTAATTGTTTGTATCAGTTTATGTTATTAATGTTGTCATTATAACTCTCTCTTTCTCAATATGTATCAGACTATTTCTTTTTATTTCCTCGTCTTCTATTTGTTTCACATTGTGTTATATATATTTATATCTGATTTTAAAAGAACATTAATAGACTGAATGGTAGATAAATTATTTGGATAGACATACATAAGACAGAGAATAAGGCAGAGATAGGCAGAAATCAGTGGGGAGTGATGGGGCAAGTGGGGCATCATGATAGATTAGAAAATTTATATAGATAGATAGATAGATAGATAGATAGATAGATAGATAGATAGATAGATAGATAGATAGATAGATAGATAGATAGATAGATAGATAGATAGATAGATAGATAGATAGATAGATAGATAGATAGATAGATAGATAGATAGATAGATAGATAGATAGATAGATAGATAGATAGATAGATAGATAGATAGATAGATAGATAGATAGATAGATAGATAGATAGATAGATAGATAGATAGATAGATAGATAGATAGATAGATAGATAGATAGATAGATAGATAGATAGATAGATAGATAGATAGATAGATAGATAGATAGATAGATAGATAGATAGATAGATAGATAGATAGATAGATAGATAGATAGATAGATAGATAGATAGATAGATAGATAGATAGATAGATAGATAGATAGATAGATAGATAGATAGATAGATAGATAGATAGATAGATAGATAGATAGATAGATAGATAGATAGATAGATAGATAGATAGATAGATAGATAGATAGATAGATAGATAGGTAGGTAGGTAGGTAGGTAGGTAGGTAGGTAGGTTAGGTAGGTAGGTAGGTAGGTAGGTAGGTAGGTAGGTAGGTAGGTAGGTAGATGGATGGATGGATGGAGAGATAGAGAGAGAGAGAGAATGAAAGGTATTAAAAGACAAGACTTGTTGATATATAAAAGTATTTTTTAAGCTTCTTATTTTTCATTTGCCCCTATTTAATAAATATTTACATTTCGCTTCAAATGCTGAATGCCCTGGTCCTACAACTTGTGCATGGACAACTAGTTTCTACTGCGATAGAATTTGGTAGGTCAAAATAATTTTGCATTAGCATCTAACATTTATAGAGCTGCCAATCTACGCATTTATTCATTTCTCCCTTTCTCTTCATAGCCTTTGCGTAATGCTGGACAATTGTGCCACGTAATTTCATCGTTTCTGAATATATTATGACACATGATTATGAGTTCACCGCATTTACATGTCATGTCTTGTGTTACTGAATCTACACTACTGAATTGTAGAACACGAAATTTGTGCGTGCTAGATGGTGTAATGAATCGGTATACTGGTTTACTTTGAACTTAAACATGTTAGTGCAACAATTCACTCTTACAAAGTAGTTAATGGGTTCCACCAGGAGTAGGCAAAACTCTTTTTTTTTTAAACTCAAGGAGTTCAAAGTCAAGGAAGTGCCAGTCCGGTAGCTGACGGGTAGATTGTCCGTAGGCCGTTGTTTGTCCGTACCAAATCTAATAATTATACTGATCTCTCTCTCTCTCTCTCTCTCTCTCTCTCTCTCTCTCTCTCTCTCTCTCACACTCTCTCTCTCTTTCTCTCTCTTATGGGCCGTCCATAAAGTACGTCACGCTATTTTTGACCATTTTTGACCCCCCCCTCCTCCCCTGTCACAAATCTCATGACCCCCTCCCCCTAAAGTACGTCACACTTTTAAAAAAAAATTAAACAACTAAATAAAATTGAATCGAAAACTTAAAACGCACTTCGCTATTAAACTGCCTTAAAATATAAATATTAAAAGAACTATCAGATTATTATATGACTTTACTAGTAGAATAACTAATTGTCAACAGTTGTCACAGTTATTCTTTGAAACAGTAACTCAATCAATTGAATTTGAAAAAAAAATTGCAAAAATTAGACTTGATAATTATATAATAAACATCATTTATCTGCCACCTTTTCATTTACAATGGTTGAGGTCAACTTTGAGATAATCTTCCGAGATAATCTTATGCTTCTATTGACACAGGATAAGAAGTAGATTAGCGAAACTTGACATCAACCAGTGATTAAATAATAAAAATGGAAACAAAACAATACAACTAAAAAAGGACTAGATTGACAAATTATGTGAGCAGCTCTTGTGCTATATTGAATATGTTCATAGTGGGCCTGTGAATTATGTTTAATTAAAAAAATATTCACTAGACATCATCTATGGTGAATAGGGAGCGACCGATATGCCTTTTTACCGATAGTCCGATACCGATATTTTCCCCCAGCATTTTTACCGATACCGATATTTTCTTTTTAGGGGCTGTCCATTATTTATGTCAACAAATTTTTGGCGATTTTTACCTCCCCCCTCCCCCTTGTCAACAACTTGTCAAACTTCCAGAGACCCCCCCCCTATAAAATTACGTCAACATTTGATTACCCCCCCCCCCAAAAAAAAAAAAGGTTTCTTCCAAAATGTTTATGTGGAAAATTAGTAGGAATATAGTTAGTTTAATTAAAATACTGAATGTTAAGCGAGTGTGTAACACAGAACTACAAATGCTGCTTAATTTTCCTATTAATTAAGTAATTATATTACATTAAAAAAAGTAACATTGTTTGCGTCAACTTTTCTTGACCTCCCCCCTCCCCCTTGTCAACAATTGTCAAAAATTTTCTGATCCCCCTCCCCCTATTTTGTTGACGTCATTAATGGACAGCCCCTTAAGCAACAACAATGCCAAACACGTGTTATTCTCGTGTTGTATGACGTATTTCAACCCATGTTCACATATTTTGTAACACTTCGCCCACGCGTGTCTTGTTTACCCCCCCCCCCCCCAAGATACCGAAATTTTTTTTTAATCAACAACAATGCCAAACACGTGTTCTTCTCGTGCTACAGCTAATGACGTATGTCAACCCATGCTTACCCCTTCCCTGTCATATTTCGTGACACTTCGCCCACACGTAAGTCTTGTTCCTCCCCCCCCCCCCCAACTTCCCATCCCAACAAAAAATACGCACTAATTGTATCATTCAAGGTCATACATTAGAATTAAGAAATGCCAATCCTATTGTTTCAAGGTCATATCTCTGATGTAGACGTGACAATTTCTATGTACGGGTTTTTTTTTCCTTTTTTTTAAATCTTGTCTGATCTGGTTATAGAATTGGGTTATTGACTGATTTTTTTTTTCTGCAACTCTGTTGTGAAAAAAAAAACAATGTATCGGCAGCCAAAAAACGGCCGGTCCGACAGTAAACCCATAGTGCCAATATCGGTTCAACTATCGGTCGCTCCCTGCAACAATCGGCCGATCCGATATTAACCGATAGTGCCAATATCGGTCCGATACCGATCCGATTATCGGTCGCTCCCTAATGGTGAAGTGAAGTGTTCATCCATAGTTACGACTGACATAAATCTTTCCCCTCAATCATCGTTTCCTGGAAGAATAATTGCAGACAGATCAACTTCATCCTCATCTAGTCACTCAACATCCTCTGAATGTGCATTTTCCATTCTGCCAATAATTGCCATGAGTTCTCTTTGCCTTCTAGCAGCGATTCTCAAAGGACGGAGGCGTTTTATCTGAGTTGATGCTGGAAATTTTTGGGTTGGCACATTCTCCTGCGCCCGAGCTCTGTGTTGCCCTGTATGTTTCTTCAACATTTTTTGTGAGGCAAAGTATAAGTGACACACTTTGCAAATTCGATCATGTAAGTTGGTCTGCAAAGATGGACGATAAAGATCATATGGTTGTACTTTTAAAGCTCCAGTTGATCTTGGCATAATGTCATCAAATTTGAGAGTTTGTGCCACAAACAATGAAGGAAATTTATGAGCATCGGCATCTGCTCTTTCTGAAGCTCTGAGTCCATCAGTTCAGGGCCGTTTTAAGGTCATCGTAGGCCCTAGGCACTTTCAAAGTCGTAGGCCCTTCCCATCTTCATTTTTAATCATTTTTCAAGAATGCACCAGCACTTATTTGCTAATTGCTATTTGAAATCTAAATAAACTTTTGAGTACGTCATATGCTAACACAAAGAGTCGAAAAGTTAACATGCTGTAATTTACAGATCTGCAGCGTGATGTGCTCATCTCACACGGTTGTATATAGTTACTTTAATACAAACATTATTACATTTTATTGGCATTCTAAATTTGTTTTCACTTTATGTTCTGGCATTCGTAGGCCCTTGCAAAAGTCCGTAGGCCCTAGGCACAGTTCCTACTGTGCCTAGTTGATAAATGATAAAGCGGCTTTGCATCCGTTGTTTGGTTGATTGAGATTAGAGGAGGAAAGAATTTCGAAGGTTAAACGTTGAAATATGAACTCCTAACATGAGGAATTGTAAACAACACATTGAAAAGATATAGGTTACATGTTATGCTATTTCCCACATAAAACTAATATAAGAGTTTCACAAAATTTTTGAAAAATATTTTTTAAAACTATTAAGTTTTACTAAAAAAATAATAATTTAATTTAGAAAAAAAAATAAAAATATATTAAAAAATGTGACGTCACACTTGGCCTGACCCCCCTCCCCCCTGTCACAAACTGTCACACTTTCTTACACCCCCTCCCCCCCCCTTGGAGCGTGACGTACTTAATGGACATCCCCATATATAGGCCTATATATATACATATATATATATATATATATATATATATATATATATATATATATATAATTTATTTACTGTATCGTTAAATGCTGCATTGTATTTAGTGTAAATAATATTATTAATTACTCATACTTTTTTTACTCAACATCCATACTGCAGTCAATGATGCCAAAATTGACAGTGTGGCTGAGTCCGGTGGTGAATGTCACTGGATTCGAACATATAACCTTCAAGCGCCAATTAAGCTCACAACCTCAACGCCAACTATAATATTTCGACTTTATCCTTCAAAATTACTGTGTAGCTTTCTTTTATATTAGAAAATTTTGAAGTTAATTTACCCATGGGCATACACAATAAGATAACACAAGGCTTATCAACGAATGCCTACACTTGCTACACATTAACAAAAGATAACAATACGACATGCATTTGTCATAGGAGACAGATAAAAGAAGGATTATAACGGTGTAAGACTGATTTATAAGGAACAAAAACAGCACATATTTTCTTTAAAAATAAATAAATAAGGTTTTCGTACTTTAAGTCTATGATGAAGGAATGACAAAGTAGAAACAAACCCGTGCCATGTAGCCTATGTGAGACGTGGTCGTTTATTAAGCTATTAATCTACTAGTTTAACCATCAAGTATTTCTACCAGAAATCCAAGGGTTGTGCTTTGGTAACGAGCTGGATCTTCATACTGTAGCTCAATCAGCAAGACATTAGTGGTAACTGGCATCACGGAAGACATTAGTGGTATCTGGCATCTTGGAAGACATTGGTGGTAACTGGCATCACGGAAGACATTGATTGTAACTGGCATCACGGAAGACATTGTTGGTAACTGGCATCTTGGAAGACATTGGTGGTAACTGGCATCACAGAAGACATTGGTGGTAACTGGCATCACGGAAGACATTGTTGGTAACTGGCATCTTGGAAGACATTGGTGGTAACTGGCAATACATTTGGGGATCGAACCTGTAATCTTCTTCTACCAAATTCACCACCATCGAGTCACCAACAGTTCTTTCTGTATAAATCAGGGGGTGGACAAACTTTTTTTTTGAATTTTAGAGTTGCGGGCCAGATTAAACATTTCGGAGGACGGATTTAGCCCGCGGGTGATAGTTCGCCCATAGCTTGACAATGTTAATTTTAAAAAAAACTAAATAAAAATGCTAACTTCATCTCAAGAACTATTTAAACGTACACATATACTCGTAGATTGTATACTGTTTTGACTATATTATAGAATACATTATTTACATTTTAACATTTATACTTTTTTCTTTCCTATTAATGATTTAATTCCCAGGCACAGAATATTAAAGTGTTATCATCGATAACACACTTGTACAACTGAGGCTCACTTAAGATCGATATGTAAGTTGACATTTCAATATTTGTACAACGCATCTCAGATCAATGACAAGACAATACTTTGTAGTGTTGCCAAATACACTTTTTTTAAATTTCTTGTTTGAATTCCTCATACAAATATCTCCTTTTGACTTTTCAAAAAAAAAAAACAATTTAGCCTACCACCTAAATGTATCAAGTAATTAAAAAAAAAACACCAGAGAAAAAGACTTATTATAATCTTATGGGCCTCAGGGAAAAACGCGTATTCTGAGGGTCATGCAACAACCTCTAAAATGAAATTTTAGATGGTCGATAAGTATGGGACCCCCTAAAATATTGGGGGCCCCTGACATAAATACAGCCGGCCCATGTTTAAAGATGGCATAAACTAAAAGATAATAGCTTTAAAAGGTGATTAATGAAAAAATTTTAATAATAAATTGTAAAAATCAACAGTTTTTTCTTAATATTAATTTTCCGCTTGTATCTAGGTCCCTATCTACACACAACTTTTTTGTGTCACTTTGTAAATGCTAAGAAATACCGCAATGTAGAACTTACAATAGCAAATATAGCTTATCTTGAACTATTTAGAATGAATAGGCTCAGATAAAGTGTCACTAGGGTTAACGCCTTCTAAATTTGACCTCTGATAGCCTCCAGCTAATGAGGCCCATCTGTTCAAAACGGCAAAATGGAATTGCTGACATGGGGCCCCTATTTAAGAAAGCAAGTCGCTTAGCAATTTTGAAAATCGAAGTTACAAATGTAAATTTACGGATTTGTGGAGTTGGGACCCAGGGCACCCACCGTTAAATCCACCTCCGTGGGGGAGGGTGTGCTTGAGAACCGTTTTGAGCTACGTATTATGACAATTGCCAATAGTTACCGCACATTTAACCTCAATACTAAAACCGCCTGCGGGCTAAGCTTTAAAAATAGGTTTAAAAATATTTTCATTCAAAGTAAACAAAAACCCGATGAGGCATAGTAACTTTTAACAACGTTTGAAATACTTACATTTCTTCTTATTAAAAATCAAACAATTTTTTTTTGCTTTTTGTTTTTATTGTTGTTTATAGAGTCTTTGAAAAAATAGAATTAAAAAAAAATAAAAGCTTTTATTTTTTGTTAAATGTAAATTCTCAATGGAGTTGGCAGTAGTAGTTTTTTTTTTTTCTTCTTATTCTAAGTACCATAACTCTGCTCAACACGGGTAATACGTTGCTTAACTAATGTTTCAGTTGATAATTTTATTTATTTAAAAAACAAAAATATATATCCTACAGGTGAGCATTTCATATTAAATTTATAAATAAACGACCTGCTCGTTTATGTCTTTAGCATAATTGCAGAAGATTATGGCTGGGGAAGAATATACCTGCAAGAGCAATTTTTTTAAAAATTATTTAATTATTATTTTGAAAAATAATAATAAATTAAATAAATAAGCCCACCTAACCTAAGATTTTATTTATTAATTGTAACAACAAAAAACATATCGGAGCTTTCTTAACTAGGAATCTAGTTTAGTTTTTCAAAGTAGTTAACTGAAAACAAAAATAAATATATTAAAATAATTGGTTTATTGGTAAATCATGACTATGATGATTCATGATATTAATTAGTAATACTAGTCTACTAACTAGTCACTGTGAAATATTATTTTAATTTATAATTAGTTTATTTTGGTATAGTCGGTGTTAGACTAAATATTGAACTAGTGTCAGTGCTGATATTATGATGTAATTGCACCACAATTTCTAATCATGACTATGAGTCTCAATCATTTATGACATAGTACAGTCACATGAAGATATGATGAATGTATGAAATGTAAAAAAATAAATTAGGCCTGTCTCTTCCTATCTATACTGTAGTCTATGATAGCATAAATTTAAAAGGTAAAAAAATATGCTCGAGTCAAATAAACATTGTTATTCATCTCCTTAGTTTATTTACATTATATATAATAATATTGTTCTTGGTCAGAAATCAAAGAAACAAAACAAGTTGATGACTGAGGTCAGCCTAGGTCTAGGACAAATTTAATAACAAATCTATAAATGACTATATGCTTTATTATGACAGCTATGTTTATTCTTGCCTTTACTTTAAAGCTAATAATTGTTCAAAGTTTGCAAAAATTAAAAACTAATCGCCTGTAGCCTATGAGATTTTTTTACAAACATTTAATTACTTTAGCCTACTATAACATTTTTGAGAAGGTTACGAATAAAAATTTAATTTATACCAGTCCCAATGTGCTGCTGGATGGTTCCCAGAACCTGCTCGTTGGTGATGTGTTCCAAGTATGATATTCATAAGACATGATACACTTTCAGTATTTGTTAAATAGTATTTTCTTTTTTATTGTTTTATAAAGTTAATTTAAAGGAGGAAAAAAATTTTTCAGTGATCTTTTCTCATTTTTTTTCTTTTCCTTTTTATTTAACTAACTGGTAATCCTATTTATGATTGAAATATTTGACATAAAAAAAAAATCATAAATTTTAATATTACTGTACTTAAAAGCTTTTAGAATACCATAACCAAGATATCATCAGTATATTAATAAGTTAAAGCTTTGAGAAAATACTAGTAGTGCAGTTTTTAGTGTACCTTTTTTAATAAGTATCAACTGAAATTTCAGCTCTGTATAGGTAAGAAGAAAGATTAGTTTCCCTAACAAATATGGAGCCTTCAGGTCCTGTGTTTCTGGAATTTTTATTGAATGAGAATGCTGTATCTAAAGTTTACCAAGATTAAACTGGGTATATGATATTATTTGAGTAAAGTAAATGTGGTTGAGTAATAGTTGAACTCTGGTTTATCTGTCCAGATGATTCTTTAATGTAATCTGTACTTCAATTTTATACTATATTTCATTTTTTTTATAATAAACTTGCACATTTTACTTTTTTTTAATAAAACTAAAATTTTTGTATATCAAATAATAGTCAAATAGCTCAAAGCTTTAGTAAAGTTCCCTTAGCCCTAACAGGCCTTTGGGGCAGATAAAGTGTAGAATTCATCTGTTTCTATAACCTCGGCCTATGAATGGGTTGTGTGGTTAGCACAATGCCCAGCCGCCTTTACTTCCCCAACTTAAGTCGGGTACCCATTTAAAGCTGGGTGGACTTGTGGGACGACTTTGCACTAAATTTCACCTGGGAAAATTCCATGGGCCTCACCGAGGATCGAACCCAGGACTCTCAGGTCGACAGTTGAGTATCTACACCACTCGGCCATCCATCCTACTCAAAGCTTTAAGACCAGAAAAAATAACTATGATTTTTTTTTGTAAGTCTCTTAGATCCTATAAACCACTAATGGGATGGTCTTAGTTATGCCCTTCTTTATCTCCACTATAACTAGGAGGACTTTCAGAATGCCCATGCTTCCCAACTAATGTCAGGTACTCAGTTTTAAGCTGGATGAACTTGGGAACACACCAGGACCTGAAAAAATCCTCAGGTCTCTCTGCAGGGATTGAACTCTGGATCTTTCAGTTGACATTCTTTTGGTCTGTTAAGCACGACCATCTCTTACCCCTGATTTCTAAAAGAACAGATAAATTTTAGTTTAGCTTGTACCTTGTCATTTACAGTATAACACCATACACTATAGATGTACTATTCTTGCTCTCTGGTGGAATAGCCGCCATTTAAAAACAAGCAAGCTCATTAAGACTCTTAAAAAAAAATATTTGTACAAACCATACCACATCAAGATTGTGTACAAAAAACAAATAAATATAATTTCTAGTTTTAGCTACTCTTTATGTTTTTTATTGTAGAAAAATGTCTTAGCTGCTTGATGTGTAAAAAATAATTGTAATTTTCTTTCTAATAATCAGAATGGGGTCAGTAAGAGAACATGTCCTGACAATGGAGACATTAAATCCAAATGTCATTGAGCTGCAGTACGCAGTGAGGGGCCCCATTGTTATAAGGGCTACTGAGTTGGAGAAAAGAATAGCTGCTGGGGAGACCTTGCCATTCAAGAAGGTCGTGAAAGCCAATATTGGTGACTGCCATGCAACCGGTCAGAAGCCCATCACTTTCATTCGGCAAGTGCTAGCGCTGTGCACCTATCCAGAACTCATGGACAGCATTTCATTTCCACCTGACGTAATAGCTAAAGCCAAGAGGATATTAAATGACTGCAAGGGACACAGCGTGGGCTCCTATTCTGATAGTTGTGGACTGAGCGTAGTTAGAGAAGATGTTGCAGCCTATATTAGTGATCGAGATGGTTTCCCATCAGATCCTGTCAACATAGTTTTAAGCACTGGTGCCAGTGATGGAATTAAGTCTGTTTTGCTGCTATTGCTAACGGCCAAGAGTGGTGCAGACAGAGCTGGAATAATGATTCCCATCCCCCAGTACCCTCTTTATTCAGCAGTCCTTGCAGAGTTTGGGGCTTACCCCATTCCCTACTATTTGGATGAGTCTAAAAATTGGTCTCTTGCAACTAGTGAACTACAGAGAGCAATTACTGAAGCTAGGCCTCATTGCAAGCCGAGAGCCATTGTCATAATTAACCCTGGTAACCCAACAGGATCTGTTTTGACCAAAGACAACATTCAAGAAATTATCAAGTTTGCTAAAAAGGAGAAGCTGTTTATGCTTGCTGATGAAGTTTACCAGCATAATGTATATGCCGAAGGTGCTCGGTTTTTCTCATTTAAACAAGTGCTCATGGAAATGGGAATGCCCTATAATGAAATGGAACTAGCCTCTTTCATGTCTGCTTCTAAAGGTTACATGGGAGAATGTGGATACAGAGGGGGGTATGCTGAGGTGAGTTTTAAACTGTTATTTTTACTGGATCAGGGTACTGAAAAAAACTTTTTTTTTATCAAACTTTTTTTTTTAGAACAGGATTTTTTTTTAATGATTTGATGACTTATTCAGTCACCTTTTAAATTTTGATGTTACAACACATCATTAAAAGAGGAGATTTCCCCCATATTCACTTGCTTAGGTGCATATGTAATAAATTCTATAATTTTCATTAAAAAATCGATTGAAAGAAATGTAAAATAAATAAATAAAACAGATGGAAAGTTTATATCTTTTCCATTTTTCAGGTGATAAATTTACTCCCAGAAGTCAGGGCTAATTATTATAAAAGTATTTCTGCCAAACTGTGTCCACCAATCTCAGGTCAAGCTGTCATTGATTGTATTGTCAAACCACCAGTAAAAGGTCAGTTTGTAGTTTGCTTCAGTAATTGTACTCCATTATCTAAGTAACTTACTCTCAAAGCCTTTATTATTTTATTTCATTTTCAATTATTCACTGGCCTGGGAATTGCTTCATTTTTTTATGTCTTGCAAAGAATAATCTTTTTTGTTTTCTGTTAAAAAGCTTTAACACATCTGAAAATATTTGCAGAGAATTGTAAACCAATTTGAGTGTTGCAGAATCATTCACCCACAAGTTTTTTTTCTCTTGGGGTCAGACAGAATGAAAACAAAAGCTTTTTTTTTTCATTGCTAGCTAAAATTTTTAATGCTAAAAAAAAAAACAGCAACAAAGATATGAGTTTCTTTCTATAAGTAACGCCAGTCCACTAACTATTTTTTCAAACTCTGTGTAAATCAGTATGTGTAAAGAAACATTATTGTAAGTCCAGCGTAATGTTTAATTCAGGCAGCCGATTCGAATCCTACTTATTTGACATTATCTTATATAAATTCTGTTTTTTAACTTATAGAGATACAATTGTGATGTATTCTGCTTTTGTGTGATAGGTGATCCGTCATATGACCTGTTTATAAAAGAAATAGAGTTTGTTCTGGCTCAACTCAAAGAAAAAGCCAAACTTGTTACTCACCTGTTCAACTCTATAGAAGGAATTTCTTGCAATGAGGTAAATGACTCTTTATTTGATTTACTTAAAGGATCGCTGGGGCTTAAAAAAAAAAGCAAACAAAAGACTTGATTTTAACCTGGTTGTAATGTTTCCACCAGAGTGTTTTATTCTTTCTAATTGTAATTAGCATTACGTATCCTTCTCCTAACATTTAAATTTAATAACAATATCATCATTTCACATTTGAGAGTACATTTTTTCTTTGGCCTTCAACTGTCAAAATGTTCGGAAAATATTCTGAATGGAAAGTATAAGGATCAAAAGGGCAATAAATAAGATGAATGAACATTGAGGAACTTTTATCCTTAAATGTATTAAGTTCATTCTCACATAATTATTTCTAACTAACCTAAAATTATAAATGTGAGGAATTTTTTTTTTGTTTCACAGCAGCCGCAAACCATCTCACTTTTGTTTTTACTGTAATAAACTTGTATACCAAAGTGTTATTACATCGCAATCTGGGTGGTCTTTTTTATCCCCTACCCACAACAAGTAGAGATTTTTGCTTGTGTGTCTGACCTGTGCATCCATGGCTGCTAAAAATAAAGTGATCTATAACCAAATTGAAATCTCATCATTGGAAAGAAATACCTCTT
Source organism: Bulinus truncatus (assembly GCA_021962125.1). NCBI lineage: Eukaryota > Metazoa > Mollusca > Gastropoda > Planorbidae > Bulinus > Bulinus truncatus. The sequence continues at coordinate 647,633 of JAGDYQ010000149.1, read as the reverse complement.
CTTAGAAATTAGTCATTATACCTCTATTTTTGATTTGGTGATTATTTGTAACCTTTCGTTAATTTAGAACAGTGCCTCCTGGGGTGGGTAACACAAGTGGGTTGAGAGCCGATTAGAATTGGATGTCCAAAAATTGTATTGATAATTATTTTATTGAGAAAATATACAATTCTAGATTTTTTTCATTTATTCTTTTTTTTTCAGAGTGAGTCGTAAAAACCTAAAAGATTTTTTTTGTGGGTCGCTAATCACCTAAGTTTGAGAGCCACTGATTTAGAATATGCTTGTTAAAAAAATGTCGATACATTATTTAGTCTAGCCAATCATCAACTTTTTAAAATCGATTCACCTGTTGGTATTTATTTATTTCTTTATCTCGTTTGCTAGGTTAGTGGTGCCATGTATGCTTTCCCAAGAATCTACTTACCGGAGAAGGCGGTAAAAGCAGCTGAAGCTGCTGGTCAAAGCCCTGACGCTTTCTACTGCTTTGCCCTCCTTGAAGAAACAGGTATCTGCACAGTACCTGGGAGCGGATTTAGAGAAGCACCTGGAACCTATCACTTTAGAACAACCATTCTACCTCAGGTAAACAACCCTCAAAATGAGTTCATTATAAAAATCTCTAGCATAAGACTAAGTTAAAAAAAAAGAGCATTAAAATTAAAAATTTACATTCTATCATAAAAACTTAATTAGTTTACAAAGTAAGGAACCCAAATGATTTGGCCCATGGGTGGTTCGACCCTTAATGGTTCTACCCTGACCATTGAATTACAATCATCACATGTTTATCCTTTAAGCCACTTATAGCCTTAAAGTTGTTGAGGATGACATGGAGACTTGTTAGACCTAATTAAACAGATGCAAACTTTGAAATATTTGGTTTATGTGGGTTCTATATATGTGAATATATCATGAAATTTTTCCACTCAATAAAGTCTTTTGCCCCATCCCCTCTTTTGTATATAATGCAAGGGAGGTGGGGAGGAGACTAAAATGTTTTAGGTCAGTGAGTCCAGCTGCCCTAAAAACATTATAGCTTGTCAATCTCACAACTGTGAGAATTATTAATGAAATAATAAAAAGCAAGAAGTGTTAATATTATACTCAGACACCATGAATGTTGAATGAAATATTATAATTTAAACAAAATTAATGCAAATATACTATTTTTAATAAAATTAACTCAGATATTTAAAAAAAATTTAAACACATTTTTTTAACTAACTTAAAATACTATTTTTTAAACAAAATTAAAATTCACATTTCAAACAAGATTAATGCAATTATTTTGTAAAAAGCTTACACATATAATGTAAATAACGTTTATATGTATATTTAAACCAAGTTTGTAAACTCATATGTATAGGATCAAAATATACTTATTCCTACATATTAAAACATATAAATATAAATAAATAAAAAATGCCTTGGCTCCCATCCCTGCTTTCCCAATTTCAGAATTATAATTAGATTTCTTTTGGTTGTACCGAAATTACACTGTATTTTAATTAAATCCTTTTCACCATCTTTGATCTTATACAGCCCCAGACAACATTCTACTCTGGGTGGTATGTTCCAAGAAAAAAATATTAAATGAAATATAGTTAAACAAGTTTAGGGGCCTTGGCAGGATTGACCACTCTGGAGCTACATAGACAATAGACTAGAATTTTTGTGTGCAAATAAGCTAGTATTTGTATCAAGTTAGTTTTTAAATAACTTAAATTTGTAATAGTAACATTACTCTTACGACCATCAATGAGTATAAAATTAATACGAGCAGGCATTTATATCAGCGTCTTTCATGATATAATGATCACTTAAATTACTCATAGAGCCTTTTTTGATTAAATTTGACAATAATCACAAATAATTTTAACTGTTGCCTTCATGGATGACCAAGTGGTGTAGAGTGCAGGACTGTTGACTTGTGAGTTCCTGGGTTCAAACCTCTGTGAGAACATGGAAATTTGTCCAGGTCCTGGTGAAAGTTGATTAAAAGTCCCTCAAGTTCACCCAGCTTTAAATGGGTACCTGACGTTAGCAGTGGAAGTGAAGGCAGCAAGGGTTGTGCTAATCAAACAACCCCTTTATGTGCTGTGGTTACAGAAATAGATGAGCTCTACACTTGATCTGCCCCAAAAGCTCTAAGAGCTAAGGGAACTTTACTTTTACTTAGGTTACTTTCATTCTTCATACAGTTATTCCAGCCTATTACTTATTCAGTTTATTTTTCTTTCTTTTCCAGATTGCAGAACTCACTGAAGTACTGACCAGATTTAAAGAATTTCATATAAATTTTCTTGCCAAATACAAATAGATAAGAAAATTTTGAAGAACTCAGTAAAAATAGAACATTAATTGAGCATAAGCTGTTTGTTTTAAATGTACTCAAATGTTGCTCATCAAACCTTGTACTATCTGGAAATTAACTTTTTGGCTCAGTCTAGAATTAATGGGAATTTTTTTTTCTCTTTAATTGTGATATTTAGGGAGACCAGATTTAATAAACCCTCCACTGAAGTATTTTCTTACCTTAGTGTGAGATATATTTGGAAAAATAATTATATTTAGTTCAAAATGAGATAGAATTTAACCCTTTCTAAGCTTAACTTATGATCTGGAAAGACCTCAGTCCAATATTATTAAATTTTAATAGAATTTTTTTTATGGAATAGAAAACAAAACAATGTTGAGTGTGAAAAGAATTAGTTGTGAACCAGCATGTGTTGATATCTTTATTTGCTGTGCTGTTACTAACTTTTATAACATAGACTAGCTGACAACATGCTCTGCTTCACTTATCGGTGTGGTAGTGACCTGATTCTTAGTTTTATTTCAGTCATTTGGTTACTGTAATCATCAGATGATTCCTGGTAAATTTTTTTTATCAGTATCTTAGTGTAAGTTGTATTTCAATGATTCAGACCACATGATTTTTATGTGTGTTTTTTGAAGCCCAATAAAATCTCAACTATTTAGCTACATGTATTGATTCTGCATCTTCCATATTTTCCCGCCTCAGAGAAAAATCTATATGTTATCAAATGGGTGTTCGGGTAGTTTTTTTTTTATATTGGTTTAAGTGGGATAGTATTATGCTGTACAAGGACATATGGTTGAGATACTACTGTATCTAATTTTGTATCTGTGTTAGTAACAAATGCATCTAAAAAATTATATATAATGAGATGAATGTTGCTGTGTTCGGTATTTATCTCTACTCGTAATTGGCTTGAATCTACAATCGTTACTTTGGTAGTCAAATTATTATTGTCTTTTAAAACCTTAATTGCTAAATGTAAGTTAGTCTTTAATTTTTGTAATGCTTCCACTCTTTAAGCTAGTGGCCTTAAGCTAATCAAACTTTCAATCCGTTACTTTCATTATTTTTTTTATTATCATAATAATTATAATTCTCATTATACTTATGTCACTCAGACTTGCATTATTAGCGTCCCGTGTGAAAAAGTAAGGTAAATAAGTTTACTGTTTTAAATATAAATGTTGTGGTCATGTATTGTCTAAACCTGATACTCTTTAAATAGATGTAGGATCTATTTCATTGAACTGTTAAAAACATACCAACACTAAAGGTCTTTTGTTTTATGATTGTCTTTGGTTTTAGTGTGACTCCTAAAGTGGCTTTTCTAAGTGCCACTGTCTAAAGAAATCAGATTAGCTTTGTTATAACACAGAGCAAAGTATGTCGATGTTTTTATGCTGTTTAGAAATAGCTGGGTATCTATTATTGGCAGAAAATTGTTTGGCCGAAGGTGACAATAAACCGGCTATTTGATTGTTGATGTTCAGTTTAATTTTGCCATGATTTTCACAACAAGACGTGTAGGTTTTTTAGATAAGCAATAAAATATTTATTGTCAGTCTTAACACAACAACAATGCATCCAAATTTTAAAGCCTTACTTTGAATTTTCTTTTTAACTATGCAAAGTTGTATGTAGACTATTCATTATTTTTAGAAGTTGTGTGTAGACTATTCATTATTTTTTAGAAGTTGTATATATTTTCAACAGACAAACAAAAAAAATTCCTCAATTCCTTTCTCCAGAAAATTTTTTCTCCTTTTGTTTTGTATTGAATTTAATTTCGTTTCTACATTTTTTCAAATAAATTTTTTTGTGGTGCTGGTTTTTTTTTTAGTAATGGAATCTTCTTTTTACTCGACTTGTAGATTTCTTATTTCCACTAATAGATGTAAATATTGTATAAACACTTGCTTTTAGAAAGAATTATTAATAATTACTATGAGATGACAACTTTTTTTCTTGCTAAATAATAATGTTCATTTAAAACATTTATGAATAAAAAGTTAGTCAACAATTATTAAATTAATTATGCCCACTGTCATTATTGTTGTACCAAAGTACTTTTAGTCCTTCTAAAGTGCATGTCTTAAGATTTTTTTTTTAATGAGTTACGTCATGTGAATTATGTCATGTAAATTATGCTCCAGCCTTTGCATTGTACCAACTATTGTTTAGACCTTTTAAAAGTAGATAAATATTTTGTTTCCTTCTTGTTTCATACTTAGAAATAGCATCATGTGCGTCTTATTATCTTTATTTTATCATAAGATTTAGTAGAACAGGCAGGTAATAATAATATTGAGACAACCTCCGGTCTCTTGCAAAAGTTTTACATATTTATTATATTTATTTTACGGGTTCATCTAATAAGTTTTTATTTTCTTTTATACCATTTGTATGAGAACAGTGAGCATCTTCAGAATATGAATGTACAGCCAATTTCAGCATTAAATTATTTTGAGGATCTTAAGAAAAAAATCAGTTTTGATGACACCTGAAGCCACTGATATTTTAAATTCTCAAAATGATGTAAAAACAATTCACGGTTAAAGTCATAAACATTGTTTTTGTTCATTAGTTCCATTCAGATGACTATTGTGTTGTTTTATTTAGTATTTTTCGCATACCCTTTGATAATTGTGAACATCTTATTCTTCACTTCGATAGTCAGAAAAATTAAACCTCACATTACTGGTCTTTTTGAAAATGTGTATAGCTTGAATCACCTTCATGGTAAAACAGCTGTCAAAATATTTTCTTTTTTTTAAATTTACAAATGTTTTAGTTTGAATCCTCATAAAATGCAAACCAAAAAGAATTTAATGTAAATAAAGTTTTATTTTAAACATCATGAAATAATTCTAAAAATTCTGAAGGCAACAGCTAGTCTGTGTGCATCAATATGACCCCCACCCCCTCCTTCCACAATCAAGTTTCAAGTTCCCTCCCATATCCAAAATGTTCCAAGTCATTTATTTTACCACTGATTGTCTAAACTGACCCAAGTTTTTGATTAACATTGTGATTATATTAAGTGTGCCTTGGTATTATTAATACAATAACTACATTGCAATAATATCACTAAAATATAAAACATGACTGTAATTCATTTTTTTTGTTGTCATAACCAGATTTATTTGCTCTGTTAAACTAGTTCTATATAGTCAGCAATTTTTTATGTTAGCCAATCTCTGGCTGTTTTCACTTTTTACTTCAAGATTTGTTCTACTGGCTAGTCATGCTGTATTGTAACGAAAATTTTTTTATTTCATTGGTAACAGTAGCATTTGTTGTGATCATTTCAAAAAGATTTTTATTATGATATAAACTAAAGTGCTTTTTAGAGTGATATACACTTCATGTATACTAGTCCCGCTGCGTACAATATAATTATTTAATAAATATGTCAACATACTCAAATTAGATTATTTATAAGGACTTGTTATGTTCAGCATGATATTTACTTTGTACTGAACGTTGTATGACAGTTGCTAAGTTTGCTGTTGACTAAATTTAGATTTTTTTTTTTTTGGATATGTTTAGTTTTAAGTAAATCTAAAATAGGATTTCGTCTTTCATTTAGTGAAACTTCAACTTGACATAAACTGTTGTAAAATGGGTTTTATTAATAATAAACTAGTAGGCTCATTCTTATTTTCTTGTTACCTTTTGTCACTTATCTGGAAAAGACAATCCAGTTGTTTTAATCTTTGTTATTTTGTTATTTACTTTCACAGTAGCTTTTATATATATATACTATAGTTTTATTTATTGTTATACAGAATTTGAAGCAAATTACTTAAACTTTATATTGTTGAAGAGGAATCAATCGAAACAATTTTTAAAATTTACAGCGACAAAACTATCACATTCATAATTATTATTTTATTTCTTTTTATATAATATATCTATCTGATCATCAGTCAAATCTATTTATGTCATGACCTGTATCCCAACAGAGATAACAATTGGCTTCTAGTTTGTCATTTTTTTTGCCGGATGTGACCCGCAGTTCGTAGTCTGCTCAAGGCTGAACTTGTATATCTAGGGCTGAACTCATCAAATGTACAAATAATTTGTATAGGTTTGTATTGTAGTCACTTGTTTATCATCAATTTCTCTATCCCCAATCGATTTGAAATTTCAAACACTTGTGCATTCTCTGTGACAATACGTACACTATATTGAAATGTCAAATTACTGAATTTATATTTATGGATTAAAGGGGATAGTTATTTTGTTTTAATAAAGGTTATATAAATATGGAAATAGTGTAAAGATATTATGGTTTCTCAAGTACAGCATGTGTTGTTTTAAGGTAGTCACTACATGTTTAAAAAAAAAAAAGTCCAATATTTTGGCGAGTTACCCGTTAATTCGCCAAACTTGCCTCCCCCTCCTCCAGCTGAAACGATGCTCCTGCCACAAACCCCCAAACCCACAGAATTTTTTTTTGTGGTAATCCCTCATCCCTTGATGCCCAAAAGCCCGCGATTTCCCAACCGGTGATAAATTACCCCCAGGGTTACGCAAAAGGCTGTGCATGGGTACGCAACGACCAGCCCCGTAGCGTGAAAATTTTACAGGAGGGGGTAGGCATTCTACAGCAGGGGGCCTGGCAATAGGCAGGTATTACATTTTACTAAGTAAAAAAAATAAGCCGGGGGGGGGCAGACAAAACGAGGGGGGGGCTGCCCCCCCCCCACGCTACGGGCCTGGCAACGACAAGTAATTTTCGTTTGAAACAACCAAAAGTTTGAAGAAGGTCCACAGTTTGCCGCGTGACTCACCACCAAACCACGTGCCCACGTATCGCAATACAAAGATAATCACATTCCGTTATGAAACAATTACTTTATATTTTTCGCGAACTTGCGTGTGAATGGGTACCCGCGGGACATGCTTTCACACAATTTGGAATACAGTCGCGAAAAGGTTTGAGAGCCGCTGCCCTAAGTACAGGTTTAGTACTTATCAAGTACCGCAAGTCCTCCAATGCAGGGGGCAGGTAATACATTTTACTAAGTAGAACAAATAAGTAGGGGGGCCAGACAAAACGCAGGGGGGGGCGGCCCCTCGACCGCACGCTACGGGCCTGGGCTGTATCTAATCCAAATTCTAATGAATTTGCAATTATTGTGTTCTTTGACAAATCTAACACCAAGTGACATCTGTTCAATGCCTGAAATTATATTGTCTCGTCTGCAAGTATAGAAATTGCAACTGAATTATTTGCTTCACGAACAATGTCTTCACGCAAGAGAGACCCACAAATTTCGATCATAGTGTTTTGTGTAGTTTCCGACAGGCCCATCGACAGAAATTTCGGGCCCCTGGGCAGGGCTGTCACGGGCCTCTCGTGCTGATAATAATATTTTCAAAAGCTCAGTCCGGGCCCCTAAAACTCGCCGGGCCCCTGGAAATTTACCCCTCTGCCCTCCCTCTCGGCGGCACTGGTTGCCGAGATATACTTAGCACTACAAGAACCAATTGACAAATGATTATCTAGAACTTCATGTCCAGATTCAACACAAAACTCTAACAGGTCATAAAAAATACCAGAATGTGATTCTTTTCCACGAAGTGCCAAATATTGCATGCCGCAAAAAAAAAAAAGATTGTAGAAATGGAGGGACCCAGTTTGTTGCAATTTTCTTGAATTTGTCTTCTAAATGATGAGTTCAACTGTTCATCTATAGAAACTGCTTTGGCTACCAATAGTGCAACAAAATAGCTTGAATCCTTAATAAGAGTCTTTGTGCCATGTGCTTTGCATGTGTCTACGTGCATCTTCGTTGAAATCTTTTAATTTTGTGCATGGTTTGATGACAAATGCTCCCTGAACTCCTGGAATTACTTTTTTGCGAAAACAACACGCACAATTTGCAAAAGCCACCTTTTAACATTTGCAAGTATAAAACCCACGATGAATAGTTTGATAACCAAGCATATCTAAAGCCTCTGTTTCCACCACTGTCAGCTCTAAAAATCATATTTTTATCAGGGGTCGAACAATCAAGGATCAGCAGCAATTTCAACTCATTTGAAAGGTCGTACGTCAAGACATACCTTCCAATATCCAATTTAGGAAATAACGAAGTGACAGTAACAATCAAATTAGAAATATTTTCGTCAGTTGTGTCTGGCTGTTGAACTTGTACTGTTGTCCTCAATGCATGTGATAATTCAGATAAATCTTCTAATAACGGCTTTTCGGAATCCCGCGAATGCTCTACTTTACGTTTTATTGTACCTTTATTTTCTGATATCCATCTTTTCATATTAATTTAGGATAAATTTCAAAATTCATTCTGTGGCAGAAGATTATAAACTAACAAGAGTTGCCAGATTAAAAAAAAACATGTATGTCAAAAACATTTTCGAAGGACAAATCAAGATACAGAAGGCCAAATTAAACCAAAAAAAAAAAAATAAAATCGGAACATGCTTGTGCTTGTAGTCAAAATGTTTGAATTTTCAAATACATTTCTTTATGTCAAAATAAATAATTAATGTTATACTTAACTTGGATTTAATTGAGAAATAAACCTGCATGGAAAAATTCCTAGCGTCGCCCATGCCTAGTTTTACCTACTGGGTTAACCGGTTCTGACTACAGTATAGACTGCATGACTCCTGCACATACTACATTATAGACTACATGACTCCAACATAGACTAAATTATAGACTACATGGCTACACTATTGACTACATTATAGACTACATGACTACATTATAGACTACATGACTACATTATAGACTACATGACTACATTATAGACTACATGGCTTTATTATAGACTACGTGACTGTAATATACACTACATTACAGACTGAAAACATTTTTAATTGCCTATACAATTATTATTATTATTTTTTAATTTCATACAAACAGAAATAGTGGAGCAACGACAGGTAAGCTACAAAAAAACATAAGAACGGTCACTTCACCAGAACTCATTACTGCTGTTGATGTTTTTCGCCCCCTTCCCACACACTTCTACCATCACTAGTCCACATATATTTATTCTGTGTTCTAGTCTACTTGTGAAGTTATGATGGTTTCTTGTTCTGTGGAACCGGAAACAATATTTTAACTTTTTTTTTTGTTTCAAAAAAAAAGAAGCTAACCTCAATTATTGTTTATTTCAAGGGGGTAAATTTTGTAGTGTATTACCTAAAAATTGTAGTATTTATTTTTTTAACGATTAGTCTCATTTTCACCCATTTTAATGAAATCAAAACTTATTCACAATTATTTTTTTGCCCCATTCCGAAAAGAAAAAATTATAAGCTAAGGGGGATAATTAATTTATAGCGTACATTTAAATTATTTCTCTGATAACGTCCCTTGAATTTTTTTTTAACATTTCAAGTTTTTGCTATTTAATGTCTCAGTGCGGGTGTGCATGACAGGGCCGTCGCAAGATTTAGTGGGGGGGGGGGGGAGACCTCTCTGGGGCTACAAGCCTTATGGATTAATTATTTTTTTTTTTTTGCAAATAAACTGGGATCATTATTTGACTTGTAAACAACCCAGATAGTCTTTTGATAGTCGAGCGCATTTCTGCACGATAATACGTTGGGCTATGAAAGATCCATTGAGCAACCATTATTTTCAGACACTGTCATCTCTAGCAATATTGCTTATCTAGCGTTTTGGGGGGGGGGACTTTGGAAATGGTTGGGATATGTTCCCTTCAAAACTAAAATAATAATTGAGGCACAAACACTTCCGATTTAAGTTAGTAACGGAGATTGGAAAAATGGTTGACTTTTACATTTGGCAAATACTCACGGAACACTTCAGTTTATAATAAAAAAAAATATTGTCTAAATAATACCCTCTATAAAACTGTGCTTGACATTGCGCAATATCTTTATGATAAATGTATTGGTCGATTTTATTGGTTAACCATTAATCACTCACCCTCTTCTAGCCCCCGCCTCATCAATAATCATGTCATCGTCATCATTATCCAGTTTTCTACAAAGAATATAATTCTACCAAATATTTCTCAAACAATATTATGCTTTAATTAACCATTTAATCTGCCGAAAATTATACTTTTTTGTTTACTCATATCATCAGTGATGACGTCTCCTATTTCCTGGAATCGATTCTATAAAGGCTGGTGGTATTTCCAGGAATCGATTCTTTAAAGGTTGGTGGTATTTTACTCCACGAACAATTCATTCAGAGTCATTATAGCAAGGGGGGAGGGCGGCGAAGAGAGTTTTCTAATGTGTAATCCAATCAAAATAAAAGTTTTAATATGTTTTAAATTCAAAGTACTCATTTTTTGCACGATCTAACCATTGTGGATATGTACTGGTCACTCCAGATGTGTACTGGCCACTCCAGATGTGTACTGGCCACTCCAGATGTGTACTGGTCACTCCATATTCGTACTGGCCACTCTAGATGTGTACTGTCCACTCCAGATGTGTACTGGTCACTCCAGATGTGTACTGGCCACTCTAGATATGTACTGGACACTCCAGATGTGTACTGGCCACTCCAGATGTGTACTGGCCACTCCAGATGTGTACTGGTCACTCCAGATGTGTACTGGCCACTCTAGATGTAAAAAATTTGAAATGTAAAGAGCATAGGGTCAAACCACATCTACAAAAAAAAAGTGGTTCTCTACATTAACTATTTGTATTTCCAGCGACTGCCTGCAACTTATTATGTTGTGATTATGAGACATTGTGGTAATAAGTACGGCAGATGCCGGTAAAATCTAGTTTGTGGAGATCCTATAACAGATACACCCATTTAGTTTAAAAAGAGATTTTAAATTTAAGCAAGGAAGATCACTCTGTCCCTACTGCGGCAGAGATATTGCTGTAGACAAGTACAGCAGATACTTCCCTTGGCCGAGGGCTAAATAAATTTTAATGTAAAATATAAATTATAAAAAGAAGGGGGGGGATATTTTTAAAGATTAAACAATTTCATATTGAAACGATTTTAATTTCGTAACCTGAGTAATTATTGTAATTAAAGCGGACATTTTCCTTCCCTCTCCTATCTCCACCTCTACAGCAAAAATGTGTAGATAATCGAGTTTTGTGGAACTCAAGCAATCTCTCTCTCTCTCTCTCTCTCTCTCTCTCTCTCTCTCTCTCTCTCTCTCCCTCCCTCTCTCTTCCTCTCTCTCTCTCTCATAAACACTGGCTATTGCTAAAGTTACAAACACTGGCTTTTGTTAAATATACAATAAGTTGCTATTGTTAAAGATACCAACACTGTCTATAGTTAAAGATACCAACACTGTATATTGTCCTAAACAATTAAAATGCGCATAATGTGTAAAAACAATTCCTTAAAAAAATACAGCTAGTTTTATTATCTTGTCTGCTTCATTTCTTTTTCACATTTTCTGAAACTTTTCTTTAAAGAGAAAGAGATAAATTCTTACGTAATTGTGCCAATGGGTTCACAATGCATTACAATTTATATCGACATTGTTCCTTGTATATTATTCTACCCCCCCCCCCCCCCCCCCCCCCCAATATCCCAGGATCTTCATGTCTTTCCTAAATTACCCACCCCTTCCCCACCAAAATACGTCATTGATCGAATCATTGGTGTTCCCATCCTCCCTGCCACCCCACCCTCCTCGCACTGAGCCCCCACGCTGTCTTGTTCATTAAGTAAACCCCATGTGTCGCCCCGTAATCTCGTACAATAAATAATTCACCACTTCTTCCGTCTCCCCTACCCCACTCCCTCCTTTAGTGTCTTTCTATAAGCCTTCAAGATATGGACTCGTCCACACACCCCCTCCCCCCAAACACACGTACACACACGCTCGCGCTGCTCATCTCTCGGGTTTTTTTTTTTTTATTTGTACTGAGATGCCTTTTAAGATCAGTGACACACAGTTTCACAATAACAGACAAACAGAGAGACAGACAATGATTTACACAAACCTACATGCATTTGCTCATTATAACCGGCTCACGAATAATGTTCATCACATGCACACACACATAGCGGGCTAAATAATGTTCATCACATGCACACACAATAGCGGGCCAAATAATGTTCATCACATGCACACACACATAGCGGGCTAAATAATGTTCATCACATGCACACACACACACACATAGCGGGCTAAATAATGTTCATCACATGCACACACACATAGCGGGCCAAATACGGTATTGTCTCCGCTCGTCCACATCAATTTCTCTTTACATGTCAATTATTCTTAACATTGCACCTATCAGCTCTCAGTCAGGCCGTTCTGTCAAATTTAAAGAACGTGTTTTGGCCCGCGGTTCAAAAAGTTTGCCCATACCAGCCCTAGGTACAAGTGACTAGTGGTACATGTTGTCTCGGTACATGTTGTCTCGTTCATGTTGATGATTATTAAAGTCGTGTGAATACACTGATTTTTTTTTTTACCTTCAAAGGTGTATTACCAATTGGGATCTTTATCTTATCATAACTTTGAGTCATTCGATCTGTCACAAAGTTTTACTTGACGTTAATACATTGAACTCCTTCTGGAGCAAAGGGCCTCAGCAACCACTCTCTAGCGCACCCTGTTTTGGGAGGCCTTTTTCAATTCTCCCCATGTCATTTTGCAGATTTTCATCTCCTGCTCACAAGGCCTTCTTCAAGTGGTCTTAGGGCGGCCGACCTTTCTCTGGCCTTGGGGGTTCTACTGCAGAGCCATTTTCTTGATGTCTTCTGGAGGCTTCATTACCAAGTGCCTCTCTTCTTTTTTTGTGACTGGGAATTGGAGGGGTGTTGGTTGGGCGGAAAAAAATTCGTTTCTAAATTTATTGTTTTTTTATTTTGTATATATTAAGGCGACAACATGGGGGAACGCCAGCACATTTGGGAAATGAGGGGGGCTCTCCATGTTTCCGCCCCGTATAACAGTACATATTTAACGTTGCTGTTGAAAATCAGGAGATTATATTTGTTTGAGAGGGACGATGTTTTCCTTTACATGCTTCAGGGAGACGAAGGCATGTCTTGCGTCGCATATTCTTTGGCTTTGATATCTTCGTCCGATCCGCCTGTAGCTTAAACAATGCTACCGAGGTAGGTAAAGTGGTCTACTTCTCTCAGATGCTCATCGCCAAGGGTGATAGGTGCCAGACTTTTGCTAAGTTAGGTGATGACCTCTGTCTTGTCTGTATATATATGAAGCCCAGTTTTGGAAGCTTCTTGAGCTAATTTATTCGTTTTTAGCTGCATATGCTGATGCTTCTGAGCTAATAGACACAAGACATCAGCAAAATCTAGGTCTTCTAAGAATTGAATCATAGACCACTGTATCCCAGTCTTTGTGCCTTGAGTTGTCTGCCTGCCTGCCAGTGTCCATTAGCCAGTAGTGACCTTAGGAGGTGGACTAGGAAAGGCTCTGACAACATAAAAACATACAATAAATGTTTTGTAATAACTTTCTTAGTTTGTGAATATTATCAAAACAGTAACATACTCGTACATAGTTGCGTACAAAGAGTACTGTGGGTTGGGCGGCAGCACGGGTCGCCAAACTGGGAAGGGCATCGAAAAAGCGCAGTTAATTTTTCTTTTTTTGCACTTTTCAGATTGGGAGTTGGGAGCCAAAAAATTTAACTGGCACATGCCGCCACAAAAGCTAGCGACAGCTCTGGTCGTGACACTATGTATCCATTATAATTTAAATACGACAGTCAAAGAAGATTTCTGTTCGTCGTTCGAGATGTATTGACTATTCCATGCTCTGGACCCCAGTTAATTATTTGCCCCCTCTAGTCGAGTAAGAAAGCAATTAGTCAATTGATGGATTCGTTGAGCTCGTTGGGAGCTGAATGGCAGTGGTCAGTGTGATTAATTTTGGCGATGAATCTGTCCATGCTCAGACCTAAATATTGGATTAGACACTCACTAATTAAGTGATGGGAGATAATCAAAAGTGTGTAATAATCTCCCTTGAAAACTAAAACCGATTATTATTAATGCCAAGTGCCGCTGAATGGACGAGAGACGATCAGAATATCAGTCGATAGTTACCTGATGGTAAAAACGGAGGTACGGGTGCATGTGAGATGGTATAACTATGAATAAAAAAGGTTTTGAATGTTTTAGATAGATAGATTGATAAATCGGTAAATGTAAAGATAGATAGTTAGTTAAATAGAGAGATAGCCCTAAATAGATAGATAAATAAATAAATAGATAGATGTATGGATATATATATATATATATATATAGATAGATAGATAGATAGATAGATAGATAGATAGATAGATAGATAGATAGATAGATAGATAGATAGATAGATAGATAGATAGATAGATAGATAGATAGATAGATAGATAGATAGATAGATAGATAGATAGATAGATAGATAGATAGATAGATAGATAGATAGATAGATCTTCATGCACTGCTGTATGCTGTGGGTTCGACTCTTGGCGTGTCCCAGTCAACTACATATGTCGCCCGTTGTGCCTCCATGGCCATTGCACCAGCTCCCATTAGTGGTTTATAGGATCTAAGAGATAGGCATCTCATCCTTTCAGGGACTTGTAAAATCAATAGATAGAGAGATATAAATTAACGATTCCTCCCTCTATAAAATACTATGATTCATCCGTGTCATCTGTATTACTCCAATCTCTTCATAAGCTGTGTTTGAGTTAGTTTATTTCACAGATACCCAGGAATTTTTTTTTTAATTTTGTTTTATATAGGCCTATAATTCGAGTCAGTTTTTTTTTTTAAAAATATTCAGCCACACACAAAAATCCCATTGTGATCAGATTCTTTGGCTTAATCCCATCAGATTTCTTGTCATTTGCATTGCAGCAGCTTTGTCTTGCCCTACCGACCCTCTTGAAACAGGGCGCATCTCATGTAATGTCTGTACGGAGACAATACGGGGGGGGGGCATCATTAGGTTCCATGTATTGGGAGAAAATAATCGGTATTGCTGAGCTCATTCATTTGAATGCTCTTGGTGGTGAAACATCGTTGGAATGCATCAACGAAATAACAGAGATAAAATACAAGGATTGGTTGATTGGCTGTTTTATTTCAGATTAGTATCTCAGAAAACCGTGGAATTAAACATTTCAAATACACCTTGTTGTTATTTTAAAAGTGCTTCATTTTGGCTGTAATTGAAGCAGATATCTTTTAAGTGGAATATTTCAGAAAAAGAAATATATGGAAATGTATTTTTTCTTCACTTCAAAATAAAACAAACTTTGTGTCGTTGTTGTTCCAGAAATGGAAGAGTTATAAAAAAGATAGAATGATACATTATATAATACGTGTATTCCGAATATCGCATTTTTCGTCATCAGGTAAAACCAGAGAATATAAAAATTTAGAATGCGCATCGTCAATTCAAAATTGATTTATCTGAAAGCTGCTATATGTGTTTATCATTCTATCGTATTGGTGTAACTTTAGATATAGAATGACTTAAGACGCGTGGGCTCAATAACTACACTAATACTTTTATTTATTACTACAAATCCAATTAACGTTTAATCTACAACTAAACTAAGCTAAAACTAATAAATCCAGAAGGAAAAATCACTACGGGCGATTTGAACGTCTTACGTCTCTGGTAACAAACTCGCTATCCTAAAAATAACTGCCTAACTACTGTCCTTTCACTCTGGTTGCTAACTTATATCAAGTCCGAACTCCGAAGTAGAGAGCTGCACGGGATTGGGATTCGCGGGAGTCCCGCGGAATCCGTGGGACTCCCGCGGGATTGGAAATAAATTTATCGGGAGTTCCATGGGATTGGTTTTGTTTTTGCGGGAGTCCCGTGGGTTTGGGTTTTGTTTTTGTGGGAGTCCCGTGGGTTGGGTTTTGTTTGAGTGGGACTCTCGCAGACTTCTGATGAATCAATCAAATCGCTCGGATGTTCTTGGGATGATGTGTGATGTATGATACACACCTAGTTCAAGGCCTTTCCTAGACATTCTTGGTATTTAGGTCAAAACGCTAGAGTAGATTTAGAGACAGAGACTATCCCTTTCGACGTTTTAATATAATAGATATCTAAGAGTTAGGAGTAATACCAATAAAGATGACAAGGTTACAGACGACTTAGGACAAGGTGGGGAAACAATAGAATAGTAGACAGCAAAGGTGTGAAGACCGAGAGGCGACGTCGGACAGGCTAGTAGAGTTAACAATGACGACCAGGTGACGCTCCTAGAAAGATTAGATAGTTAGGAAAATACTGAAGGGATTGTGACGTACCTAGGGTAATTAGGGCACGGACGTTGGGGTATAAATAGGGGCTGGATTCGGATATTAGTTAATTAAGAGAAGTTAGGAGAAATTAGTAGTTATGAGGAGTTTTAGAGATCTCTAGTTAGTAAGAGTTGAGGCAGAGTGAATTATTGAAGTGTATTCATTTATGGACTTTTGTATTCTGATGAATTTCTGATGTTCATTTATGTTAATAAATCGTTGTACTAACAACGCCTCGAGTTTGATTGGTTTTTGAGTTGTGACTAAGGAGCGAGCAAATAAGAGTGAAACAGACAGACATACTTCTCTCTCTTTTTTAATTTTCAAATAATGGATAACAAAGCAAACATTCAAAAGTTAATTTACGCAAAAAGCGAGCGTATTCAGTTTTACGTAAATAAAGATGGTAAGAGCAATATTTGGGAGAGTTTCATTCGTTAGCTCTTGGATGGTGATGATGTGCCATTCGCAGTATGTACATGATGCGATACCATTATAACTTGGAAGGCACACGATGGTACGAATGGTCTGTGGAAGCATCTCAGAGTTTTGTAAAAACAGATCACCATTTCCAAAAATCACATCAATGACTAGCTTCATTCCATGTCAAGAGAAGATTGTTAAATAGGTTCCAGTTCGGGTTAAAACAGAAATCACAAATACCATTGTTTCAATGTGCGCTAAAGACATCAGGTCCTTTCATTTGTCGAAGGCTCCAAGAATCGGCTGCAAAGTTGATAAACATTGGTGCAAAATATGGGAATGTTCCTGTTAATGAGATTTTGCCTTATGCCACAACTGTTTTAGGCATTTGGGTGATGTTGTGGAGAAAGAAAGAAATCTCCAGAAAGCATTAATGACCTCTTATTTTTACAAGAACTTAAACTGTAGAACTGTTTATTTTACTTATTATCTTAAATGTTTTTCATGTATGTTTATCGAGAGGATTTCTACAAACAAATTTTTAAACCATTTTTTATGAGTTATAAGAATATTTTTTGACGGGAGCGGGTGGGGCTGGGAAAAATTTTCGCGGGAGCGGGTGGGATTGGGAAAAATTTTCGCGGGAGCGGGTGGGACTGGGGGGAATTTCTTTTGGGAGCGGGTGGGACTGGTTTTGAAAACGCGGAAATGGGTGGGACTGGGTGTGATTTTGACTCCCGTGCAGCTCTCTACTCCGAAGTAGATCCCCGCACCCTCAAACCAGGTCACGTGACTGGTCTCACGACGAATCGTTGAGGAGGGAAGGGGAACGGCACGTGTTCCCCCCCCCCCCAATCTCCTTTTTACACACCTGTCCAGGTGATAAATGGTGTAGCGTCGTGGGTCATTAATGAAGAGTTAAACAATATTTCAATATGTAGATGATACACTATTAAAAAGAAAAATAACGAAATCAGCGGCATTTGTTTTAGTCATTGGTAGAGGATCTTTTTAAATAGCGATGTTCTTCTGTATACTTTATATATTGTGGGTGAAACCACATTGAATGTTATATATTGTGGGTGAAACCACATTGAATGTTATATATTGTGGGTGAAACCACATTGAATGTTATATATTGTGGGTGAAACCACATTGAATGTTATATATTGTGGGTAAAACCACATTGAATGTTATATATTGTGGGTAAAACCACATTGAATGTTATATATTGTGGGTGAAACCACATTGAATGTTATATATTGTGGGTGAAACCACATTGAATGTTATATATTGTGGGTGAAACCACATTGAATGTTATATATTGTGGGTAATAACCACATTGAATGTTATATATTGTGGGTAAAAACCACATTGAATGTTATATATTGTGGGTGAAACCACATTGAATGTTATATATTGTGGGTAAAAACCACATTGAATGTTATATATTGTGGGTGAAAAGGCATTGAATGTTATATGTTGTGGGTAAAACCACATTGAATGTTATATATTGTGGATGAAACCACATTAAATGTTATATATTGTGGGTAAAACCACATTGAATGTTATATATTGTGGGTAAAACCACATTGAATGTTATATATTGTGGGTAAAACCACATTGAATGTTATATATTGTGGGTAAAACCACATTGAATGACATATCAAATAAAAAAAAAACGGAAGACGTATTTTTCAAAACACCCATTAGATATTTATAACTTTAAAAAAAAAATTGCTTTAGATTATCTTCACTTCTATTTAGTCTTTCTTTCCAATGTTAAAATTCAAAAAAAAAAAGTAGCAGTGTAAAAGATGAAGTGTAGAATTCATCTGTTTCTATAACCTCGGCATATAACCTCAGGTCGACAGTCCAGTAGCTACACCACTCGGCCATCCGTCCCACTTAAAATTCAAAGGATTTGTCCAAATACGCAAATGAATGCTTCGCTGTATGTTTTTCTTTATTCAAACTGACTTTGATATTTGACTTGGTGGGTACACTAACTTGTATGTTGTCTGTCATTCAGGTGATACATTTAAACGGTGTTTCTTCCTTTTTTTTTTTCTTTATGATTTTTTTTAACTTGCTGTGTCTGGCCATTCTAAGGTTGGAAAAATTGGGAAATTCTAAATCAATATTCAATAATTTCTCGAAGCCTAATCGACTTAAAATCTTTTCAAAGGCTAAGATCATAGAACTATTTATAGAATGGGACAGCCAGAAATAAATGAAATAATTAATTGAAATTTGTGATCACTCTTTTTTTTCAGTCATTATAACTTATATAAATATCTGTATGATCTAAGCTTAAGGAAATATATATCTACATGTTAGAACATTTTAATATAAGCCTGTCTTTATTTAGTTATATATATATATATATATATATATATATATATATATATATATATATATATTAGAGCTGCTGTTCGATTAAAAATTTTAATCGAAATTAACGCATAATTAAAAAAAAATATCGCAAATTAACGCATATTTAATCGAAAAAATACTTTATTTATTAATTGTAACATTTTTTAATTCAATCAACATGTCAATTTAAAATAATAACAACGTGTTATTTTTTCGCACTTACTTGGCCTAAGCAACAGAGTATTAAACATTTGTGTGTGTGTATGTGTGTGTGTGTGTGTGACGTCTTTGACAAGCTAGACCTTGAAATGTTCGACTCATTTTTGGCGCGAGCAAGTAAGCATCCTTGTTCATTTGTTCTCAGTCTCACATGTGGGTCGCGACTTGTTATAAAGTGTGTCGTCAACAGGAAAGAAAGAACAGAAGATGAAAAATGAAAGCCGACCGATAACATCAAAGAGTGTCATTTTACACAATATTGGTAGATGACGTCACTTACCAACCACAAGTTACATTGTTTCAAAGCCATGACACTTGTCAATCAAACTATAACACGGGCAGATGTTCATTAATTGCATCATTCAGGGTCATAAGTTTGAATTAAGAAATGACAATCCTATTGTTTCAAGGTCATATAGATGATATGATTTATGTAAACGTGACACTCGGTTTTTTTTTCTTCCTTTTTTTTTTAAATCTCGTCTGATCTGGTTATAGAATTGGGTTATTAACTGATTTTTTTATTTCATCTGCAACTCTGAAATAATACCATTTGGGTAAAATTTAACGCATTTAGGAGTTTGTGTTAAAAAAATGTAATCGCATATTTTTAACGCATTAATTACGCTTTAATTGCAGTAAATCAACAGCCATATATAAAATTTGACTCAGTATCACAATAATTCTGAAAAATACAACCACTGTCTCGGGTACAGATGTATTAGCAAGATGTTATACTATCAAAATACGATACAAAATTATGCGCAAAAAAAAATGATGATACAAAATTTCTAGCATCTCGTTATTTTGATCTAATAATAAACGGGTTCATTATACCTTCAACAATACACTATAGTACCTCCACCAATACACTACAGTATATAATGTAAACTAGTGAATGAAAGTTTTCTATTTTTACATCGACCGGGAAGGGAGCAGGAGTTTACTTGTCGAAGGGCTAAATAACCAAAACATCTTCATCATATATTACAGTGGGGCTTCAGTCGACATACCTGGGGGTGAGGGTATGTGCGAATTGCGGCAGGGTGGGTGTGGTAGATTTACTTAATAAGTGGACGGAACTTAAACTTCAAATGGTGAAATTCTGTTATTTATCGTTTTGGTGAACTTTCCGCATTTAGTCAAATTAACGCATTTAAGTGTTGCGTTAAAAATTTTAATCGCAAATTTTTTTTGACGCGTTAATCGCAAATTAACGCAGTTTAATCAGCAGCCCTAATATATATATATATATATATATATATATATATATATATATATATATATATTATAAACATTTGGTTCTGCGGCTTTTTTTTAAATGTAACTTTTGCTACTTATTGAGCATTTCCTTTTCAATATCGCAACAAGAGTTCAATTTAAACAAAAATAATAATGAAAAAAAAATAACTCGCCTTTATTGGCTACAGATGCTATGCTTGACTCAACACCCACCCCCCTACTCCCCATTCAGCAGCGATAGCTATCATCACCGACAAATTATTTATGAGAGAAGCTAAACAGAAAGAAAGGGGAAAAAAATATACTCCCCCCCCCCCACACACACTCCCCATCTCATCAGACTTTTGGTAAACTCAGCACAATGAGCCGTGAATTTCACAAAATTCGTCGTTTAATAAAGTTACCTGAAATTAGGTCAGTGTGAAAATGTCTGATGACAGCTGCCTGGAAGACGGCGTGGGTTGGGGAGGGAGGGGTGGGGAGAGGGGGGTAGGAGAGGACATCTCTTTTTTTTAAACGATGCGATTGCGCGGGGGGGGGTACATTTGGCCGTACGAGCGCGCCCGTGCGTGTGAGTAAGTGTGTGTGTGAGTGTGTGTGTGAGTGTGTGTGTGAGTGTGTGTGTGTGTGTGTGTGTGTGAGTGTGTGTGTGTGTGTGTGAGTGGATCATTGTGACATTGAGTTCAATCTGAATAGTGAAACTCAGCGTTAAAATAAGAATAAAAATGACCACCGTCCTCCCCCGCCCTTACAATCCCTGCCCTTCCCTAACCCAGCCTGTCGACATTTACCCCCCTCCCACCCACACACATTTTATTTTCCTTCTGATTTCTTCTCTGTACGCCTCTGGCCTGCTATCCTCCCTCACGTCTACTCGATTCACGAGTTTTGTTGCCAAATGGATGTCAGTGACCCCTAGGGCCAGTCTGTTGATGTGTGTATGTTGGGGGTGAGTGGGGCTAGAGAAACCCCGCGCGTGACATAAAGAGTGACAATTTCCATTTGCCGCTAGAGTTTGTTTTTTTTGTTGCCTGGTAGTTTTATGTGTGATAATCGCTGGAGGCGCTGCCAAGACCTGTCCCTAAGCAATCTGAGCCCATCCAGTCCAAAGGGTCATAAGTGGCGATACTAATGTTAGCCCAACACCGATACACAGCACACAACCAAGAAACATCGACATCAGAAAACAGATTTGTTTAAATTCATGTTTGATTGATGCATTGTGGACAATGTTTTAGTATTACCCTAGAGGTTCGTGAAGATTGTAATAATTATAGAATTTTATTGAACCTGTTATTGAAAACCCCCGAGAAGAATTTTTTTTCAGAATTATTTTAGAATCGAGCTCTAGAAATTCTAGATGTCACAAATCATTAGCATTATAGGTACCATATAAAAAAAACGACAAACATGTTAGATTTTTGTAGTGGCCCGCTGACACAGAACGGTGATTATATACTTGAAGTTCTGAATTATTCCCGGTCAACTATCTTTTAAAAAGTTGCTGAACATTTTCTTCTGCGCCCTAGACCCAAACAGATCCTAGATCCGCTTCAACGGTTTGGGGTTCGCCTGCTTTACTTTTGTCTAAGAACTTCTCTGAGTTAACTGAAAGGTGTGTTTGTCATGTCCCCGTGAGCATGATATGTTTATCTCTTAAAGACTATGTACCACCAATAGCCCTTCTTTCATCCCCACCATAGCCGATAGTGGAGACTATTCATGCCCTGAAATATCTATTGGTCCTCACCCCAAAGATCGAACCAGGGACCACTAGTTGACCGATTTACCCGTCCCCAGAGAGATGTGTTAAGTCCCTGTAAGGATGAGATGAAAATCTCTTAGATCCTATGAACCACTAATGGGACGGTTTTTATGGTGCCCTTCTTTCATCCCCACCATAGCCGATAGTGCAATTGCCGAGGCTCCACGGGAGATATATTGGAAACTTGAGCCAAGACCTGAAAAATTTTCCTTGGTCCTCACCGGAGATCGAACCAGGTAACTTCAGGTAGACAGTCGAGCGCTTTACCACTCGACCATCCGTCCCCATTAATAAAAAAAATCACCCACCTAAATGGGTCATTTTTTTAGGTTTTGTAGTCCCCTCCTTTCACCCCCACACAGCCGGGAGTGTAATGGCCATGGAGGCACCACGGAAGACATAGCGGGGACTTAATCCATGACCTTAAAAATTTCCTAGGTCCTCACCGGAGATCAAACCAGGTAGAAGTCTTCTTTTCTTTTAGTCCAAACCAGGAGACTTCTATTTTAATTTTCTCGTTCATAATATGACTTGGTGACAAGTGAAATGATTACATGCGCATTAGTAGATTTGACAAGGAACAAAATTAGTGCATCTTTCTGTGGGTTTGTAAATCTTGTAAGTCATTTTAGGATCTATTCTAGTTAAGTGAAATGACTCAGATTCGGCACAGTTATAGATTTTTCATGACAATGTTGATTCCACGAAATGACGACATTTAGTAGAATTACAAAACAAATTACTTTTTAGTTTAAACTGCGTATAGTTGGGCAAAAATCGCAAATCTGTCAAAATAAATATTGTCACAGAAATGGTGCAGAAGTTTGGTAAAAAGTGAAGTCTTTTCAAGACAAATGATGAAATAAATACGTATTTAAATTATCATTAACATGGAATAATACAATATACTTGACTAAATATGTATTTAAACTATCATTAAAATGGGATAATACAATGTACTAGACTAATTATGTATTTAAACTATCATTGACGTGGGGGAATACAATATACTTCACTAAATATGTCTTTAAACTATCATTAACATGGGATAATATAATATACTTGACTAATTATGTATTTGAACTATTATTAACATGGGGGGGGGGTTTACAATATACTTGACTAAATATGTATTTAACTTATTATTAACATGGGGGATTACAATATACTTGACTAAGTATATATTTGAACTATTATTAACATAGGGGGGGGGGGTTTACAATATACTTGACTAAATATGTATTTACACTAGTTTATAAATTGCGATAACTAAAAATTCTAAATCTAAAATAAAATCTAGGTTAACACCCACACTTATAATTTGACAATGATAAAATATATTTATAAATATATTTGTGGTCTGATGATTTATTTTTTCTTTAAGTTATATTAAATTTGGTCACGTCACGTGTTAAAATGTTGAACTATGGTTACATTGATTACGACCACAATGTCTGAACACAGTTTGAATAAATAATGTCTTCATAGTAGGTATAAATTGAACAACGCTAGACACCATTTACAACATGATTTGAAATGGTCTAGTGCAGCCAGGAGAGGCTGACGACCCGGACACTTATCGGGAGGGGGATGGGGGCAAGACTTGTGGGTACGCCGTCGATTTCGTAATTTATTTTTATTGATTTATTTCGTAGATAAATTGTATGAATTCGGGGCCACGGGGTCCCAAGTGTCATCGACTGTCGGGTGCCCCATGATTCCTGGCTGTGACCTTATATGGTCAAGTCAAGCATTGGGTAAAACCCGAACTTTTATTTTATTTACAGTGGATCTGAAAACTTTGTTTGAAATTCTAATATATCATTGAGATTCTAATATATATATATATATATATATATATAAACCACAAGCATCAACACCATTGCCTGAAAGCGAACTTTGCAAGTTGTCGTTTTTTTCCTTCAAACTACGTCCAACATGAAAGTTGATGTAGAATAAATCAGTCATAACACTGCTCAGGAGTGCAGTTTTTACGTATAAGCTAAACAAGCTATAGCTTAGGGTCCCCACATTCTTAAGGGAGCCCAAATAATTGTCCAACTGAGGGATTGTCATAAATACTGAAGTATATTTGGCGGTGTCATAATATCTTGGCTTGTAAAGATCCCCCATGTATCAAATAGCTTAGGGCCTTATCAAGTCTAAATCCGGCCCTGCTGATCAGAAGACAGTGATCACCCTCACAAGACTGTGTCAATATAAACTAGCGTGAAAAATGAAACGTGACTTTAACTCCAGTCACCAAGTTTAATTCAGTCAAGGCCCAAGTCAGCTGTCATAACTGTCTTCATGCATGATGGACATTACCCTGGATTCTCCTCTTTATTTTTTTAGCATTTATCTTCCTTATCAGCTTTATTTTTTTTCAAAATAATCTTTCCTCCCCATCCCTCCCCGCCCCCATTATTTCAGCCTGAAAGATGCTTTCTATGTCTGCTGATCTTCCCTCCTAATCCTTATTTCATCCCATGGCCAGCTTACACATTTGGTTTTCTATATTTTGGCCAGATAATATGCCTTTACAAATGTGAAACCTTAAAAAATATAAATATATACCTGAGAATAAATTGGCCTGAATTTAAAAAAAAGAGATGAAGTCAAAAACACTATCTTTTTTTTTTTTCTAATGTTGATGTAAACAATTTTTAATGGTTGAAATTCTGTAAAAAAAAAATTGAGCAAAACAAAAACAAAAACAAAACAAAGATTATTTGTTAAAACAGTGTTGTCAGTGTTAAACCAAGATCTGTGTTGGTTTTTTTTTACCCCCCGCCCCCCCTCCTCACTTCCATCAGCGTGTCTCGAGTCACACGGCCTTTCATTTCATCATGGAACATCTCATCCTATTGATGGGTTTTATGCTTCCCTTGTCGGACATTTTGTGTGCAGCTTTGTGAAAAGGGGTGGGGGGGGGGTGGAGAAGAAAGAGAAAATATGGCGGGCCGTTTGTCCCTTGGGATCCAAGCTTCCGGCCCGTTCAAACTGTTTTTGAAATGAGGTCTGATATATTGGCTTTATCCCTTCCTCCACAACCCCTTCCCCCCTCCTCCCCGTCGCGACATAACTCCAAGGCTGAAGACAGGGAATAAATACCTCGCGACCAACGAAAGGGGATAAAGCTGACGCTGCTGCACGTGGCTTGATGGTGGGAGGAGAATTTTACTATAAAAGGCGGCGCTGGGGTGGGCGCCTCTCAGGAAAAAAAATGTTATCTTTATGTTTTTGGAGGGGGCGTATGGCGTTGGTCATCATTTTTTTTTTGTTGTGTAAAATTTACAATAAGATCAATGAAAATATCTCTTCTTTGTTTAGTTTTAAATTATGAGTTGGCAGGATGCAAATAACGATGAATGACTGGAAACATCTTGAGTTTTCTTCATTAGTCAGAGACTTTTTTATGCATAGGCGTAGGCACAGGGGTGGATATAAATGCGGGTGTATCGGCCGCTCGCAAAGGGTTCAGAAAAGCCCACATTTTTTGTGAAATATATACCTTTTAGGTGTCAGTCAATTGTTTTAGGGGCCCAACATTGTCTTCTTTGCCCGGGCTTCAGTCGACTTTAGTTTGCCCATGCCAAAGAGCCTCTGTCAAAACATCGATCAGTCATCTTATATCCTGTCAATTTTAACATTTCCTATCAAATTCTTGTGAGCCTTTATATATAGATAGATAGATAGATAGATAGATAGATAGATAGATAGATAGATAGATAGATAGATAGATAGATAGATAGATAGATAGATAGATAGATAGATAGATAGATAGATAGATAGGAATACACTTTTTTAGTCAAAGAAGAATTGAACTTCCTTTTTCGAACACAAATCAAACTTTTATAAACCGTATAATCTTAAAAAAGCACCATTACATTAAAACACTGCACCCATATACTGGTCTATCTTCAAAACAAATTAATCTGTTAGTTATTTCATCAAATCGGTTAACACAAAAATAGCATTTGAAAATACACCAAAGTAAACCTATAACGGCATAATAAAAATATAAGTACTAAACAAAAGTCAGTGTACCCTTATTTATTTTTTTCTTTTAGACTTTTCCGTAAAACTGAGACAGAAAACTTCATCTTTAGTAATATAATAATAGATTTTCAATTATGTTATAAAATGCCGAACAGTGTGAGTTTAATACATTCATACTCAATGTAGCCAAATAAATGGTAAAATTTTCAGGTCCCATATATAAATGCCTTCGGAGCAGGAGAAGATTAAAGTCATTTGAAGCCTGGCGCGTAAAGTTAGGCCTCTATGTAAGAAAGAGAAATAAAGTTACATGTAAAGTGTAAATGTTGGGTTGTGTAAGGGCCGTAAAGAAGTCAGGGACCGTGGCCCAAGGCCCATCGTCAAATCTAATGATGAAACACAAGGGCCCCAATAATTTTATTGAGGAAACACAAATCGGTTTTTGCTTTTCACTGAGACGTGGTGAATAAAGAACAGTATGTAATTGTATAGTTTATAAAGTTTAATAGATGCAATGCGTTCTAACAGTATGATAGTATTTACATTCTAACAGTATGATAGTCTTTACATTCCAACAGTATGATAATCTTTATATTCTAACAGTATTATAGTCTTTACATTCTAACAATATGACAGTATTTAATCCTAACAGTATGACAATAGTCTTTATATTCTAACAGTATTATAGTATTTACATTCTAACAATATGATAGTATTTACATTCTAACAGTATGATAGTCTTTACATTCTAACAGTATGATAGTATTTACATTTTAACAGTATGACAGTATTTACATTCTAACAGTATGACAGTATTTACATTCTAACAGTATGACATATTTTCATTCTAAAAGTATAGTATTTACGGTCAGTTTATCCTTTTTTTTTGTCGTTATGGTATCAAGTTGATGTTAATCAACAGTTATTTCCTGGGAGTAGTTCCGTGCACCCGTGTAAATGACTGAAGGGCTAATGAAATCGTCCCGTTTAGGCGAAAGGGGGGGGCAGGGTAGGGCTAAATGGAGAAATTATCAGATTTGACATGTCCACTCACAGTCCAGTACACACATGAGGCTGATATGTCCAGGCGATCTTAACGGTCAGTTTGCTATCGGACATTAATAGTATTAGTAGAGGGGTCCTTCTACCATTCAGTCACATGACAAGAGCTTTTAATAAGATTCATATCTTCAACGGTAGATCCACTAAATATACTGAGTCGTCCATTCATTCACTTGAAATAAAATAATCCTGGTTTCTTCAACTTGTGGTGTAAAGTTGGCAACAGGCCATTTAACAGCCTGTAGTCTACAGCAGACATGTCAAACTGGCAGCCCACGGGCCGCATTCGACCCTTTTCGTCCACATGTGCGGCCA
This sequence comes from Bulinus truncatus, assembly GCA_021962125.1. NCBI lineage: Eukaryota > Metazoa > Mollusca > Gastropoda > Planorbidae > Bulinus > Bulinus truncatus. The sequence goes on along the minus strand of JAGDYQ010000149.1, from coordinate 619,661 downwards.
AACTTATGAGGCGTAAGCTGGTCTAAAATTTCAGATTTTCACCCTGTGAATTGTTTGTTTCAACATTCAAAAACATTCTTATTTTTAATTTACTAAGCTTTTACACGCTCACATGGGACAATGAAATGGACAATGCTGTGGACAAGGTAAAGCTGCTTCCTCAGAGACTGATACTCATGGACAGAGGCGCATCTTAGGACAGGGCGCACAGGGCGGTCCTCGGGACAACATGGTGTGCACCATGCAGGACTGACAGTTTGGCATATATAGAGGACTGCAGGGTGAATCATAATGTAAAGTTAAATAGCGTCTTTTAAAAACTATTCCTCGGCACTTACGTGCGGCCAAAAATAGAATTCATTATTGAAATTAAAGAGGATTATGTAAATAAAAAAGGAAAAAAAACGCCCAACTTGATCAGGGGGTTGACTGCCCAATACCATGTCCACTGGCGTGACACTGTTAAGACCCTATGCTCCTAAAGGAGTATCAGGGATGACTGCCCAATACCATGTCCACTGGCGTGACACTGTTAAGATCTTATGCTCCTAAAGGAGTATCAGAGATGACTGCCCAATACCATGTCCACTGGCGAGACACTGTTAAGATCCTACGCTCCTAAAGGAGTTAATAGGGGAAAAAAGACCAGGGGGTGTATGGATTTCAGATCAAAGGTTATTTGTCATAATACACTCATAAAAATTCACCTTTTCTTGCCATGTAAATATGAGGTTACAAAAAGTCATAAACCTATTGTACAGTTTCACAACGCCAGTAAGTAGGGGTGACAACGTTTTTTTAAAAGAATTATCAAAAACATTTATGAAAAAAATATCTAGCTTATACTAGACATATAACAAATAGTTAAAACTGGATATTTAAATGTCCAAAATAAATGATCTAATTTCCAGATCTATTAACAGCATTTTATTATATGTAGATTTCTCCAAAAATATCTAGATCTGGATAAAAAACAAGCAATTAAGCCTGTTCCATTCTGGACACAGGACGTGTTAGCGCATTTTCGTGTTATGTATCAGTACGTTTGTTAGCTTTCAGTAAATATTTGTAAATTTTGGAAATGTTTATAAATTCAATTGTGTAATGCATATATCTGTAAAAAAAAATATAAAGACGTATCTTCATATTTGAAAAAAATTATTGTCTCTTAAATCTAACAAAAAGTGGTTGGTGGTTACTGAAATAGGACTCATAATTGAAAACATTCTAAATTATAGTCATTTAATCGTCCGAAAACTCCGTCAATTGTTGCATAGCTCTGATACTTTCAATTAAACTCAGAACACAAGCTTACATTTCATTTGATGAGTTTCTTAATAAATCTTGGTGAAACTACGTGCTGCAGTATTTCGCACCAAATGAACGGGTTATTGAACGTACAAGGTGTATATATAATATATAAGCCCCTTAGGAGCCCTGAAGCCCGGCCCTCAGAGTTCCTATCGCGAAATGAACTTTTGATGTACACATGGCAGACCAAGACCTACAAAATGATATATACATCATGGGTCTAGGACTTATAGTTGCTGAGATATAGCGCTCCTTTATTAATATAGCTTATATAGTAAAAACGGTACTAAGGCCTTTTACGGCCCTGAGAGGTCAGATCGCGAAATGAAAAAGTCATTTCTTGGCCAAGACCTACAAAATGATATATACATCATTGGTCTAGGACTTATGGTTGTTGAGATCTAGGGTGTACACGGACGGACAGACAACGGGGACAATAGAGCTTTTTTTCGAAAATGCTCTAAAAATATCCAGATTGGCATCCCTAGATGATAGTGATCTGATAAATGTATGAACAGTCAACAGATATTTCCCCGGGCCTTTCTTGCGTTTGTTTTTCAGACTGTTTGCCAACTCTTAGAAGAGCTAGACAAGCTCATAAATAAAGAAAAGTTTCGACAAATTTTGTGTTTTGTTACTGGACAATGTAATGATGCAGCTCATATTGTTCCATTAGCAGTTTTATAACAGGCATTAATGATGAATAGAACATGTAAAAAAACACGCGTCATTAATGTCATTAAAATAATGGAAAGAGTTTTTCAATGAAGTACTGAAATCTACGTTGTTGTAGATGTTTTTGTCAATTGAGAAGTTATCTAGAAAAAGCTCCAGATGAAGCCAATGCGATGACGCTGTCATAATAAGTCAACTTGCCCGATGGTCAATGGGTCCAACTAGTCAGCAGATTATGTGGGTTGGTATTAACAATCAAATCAAAGCACCCTACAGTGGGTTCATGTTGCGGGCTGACAACCAATATTTTCACACCCGCCACTGGCCACCATTTATATATGGTAAATTATCACGGCATTCATTGCAATTAAATGTGTGCATCTTAACTACGGTAACATTATTAATTTTTCAAAGTGTTTGACTCTGGTCAAAATGTTGAAGTCTTTTAAAAGTATGGGGAATAAAGTCTTGTTATTGCTAGAATCAAAACCTAATTTCCAACAGAACTTAAGATGTATCGGTTTTAGTATAAGTGACCAATCAATTAAACACACATCTTCAAAGTGATCAATCAATGAAACACACATCTTCAAAGTGATCAATCAATTAAACACACATCTTCAAAGTGATCAATCAATTAAACACACATCTTCAAAGTGATCAATCATATGAACACACATTTTCAATGAGACAATCATTTAAATACACATCTTCAAAAACAAAAAATCAGGTATTTATTTATACAATGTCTAACAGAATAATATCATTTGAAATGAAAATTAAATTACCGTATATTACTATATCGCTTCAGTCTATTATTTCAGTTCTAAGAAAAAAGTGAAGCATGGATACACAGTACTCGTGTGGGCCACATACCACAGCGATGCACACTGTATATCTGTATATACTTCAAGATTACCCGTTTACAATTGTAACTATTTTATGGTAGGAACATAATGAATGTGACTGTCTCAGATGTTTCAACTAGTAGTATACAGAGGTAAACTCCGTTGTGTACAAACGCCGGCACAGGGCAAAGGTATCACTATCGATAGCAGAGCCCTGAATGTGAATGGTGTTAAGAAATCATTGTCTTCTTCTTCACATATTTTTTTTTTATGTTACAGATGACCAATGACTTTGGTATCGATAGACATTGTTGCCAACCTGTTTTATTTATAATTTACCCGCGATTACATCGATGATTGTGGGACGGATAGCCGAGTGGTGTAGACACTCGACTGTCGACCTGAAAGTCCTGGGTTCGATCCTCGGTGAGGCCCATGGAATTTTTCCAGGTGAAATTTGGTGCAAAGTCGTCCCACAAGTCCACCCAGCTTTACATGGGTACCTGACGTTTGTTGGGGAAGTAAAGGCGGCTGGGCGTTGTGCTAACCACACAATCCCTTCATATGCCGAGGTTATAGAAACAGATGAATTCTACACTTCATGTGCCCCGATGGCCCGTTAGGGCTAAGGGAACATTACTTACTTTACATCGATGATATCAACTCACTAAACTTACATTTCTAATAAATAATGATAAACGATTGTTAATTAAATCGGCTAGTTACGGCCTTAAGTTCATCATTTTACAATCCAATGTTTCAAAACTTTTTATTTTCGTCTGTTTTCGTCTGCCAGTATTTCGGTCGGACACATTATATTTCTTTGGAAACACTGACTAAACGTATCACCAAAACTTTTTTTTTTGTTGTTTGTTTGACAATGATAATTTTTACTTCCTAACTGATTGAAAATTATTTTGATATATTTGGTATATCTATAAAAAGTGACATAAACAACATCTCAGTGTCAAAGGAATATGAAATCTATTAAAAGTGGCATAAACAACATCTCAGTGTCAAAAGAATATGAAATCTATTAAAAGTGGCATAAACAACATCTCAGTGTCAAATGAAAATGAAATCGTTGCGCGGTACAGTAAACAGAGATGACACAGAGACCCTGCTTTAGACCAGGGGTGGGCAAACTTTTGGATCTCGGGCCACAATGGGTTCTTAAATTTGACAGAAGGGTCGGGCCAATAGCTGATGGATGGGGTGTTTATATGAAACATAATGAACTGATGTATGAGGGTAGCGGAGAGCGGAATGATAAAAATAGCTAACTTGGTCATACTTGACCCGCGGGTCGTAGTATGACCAACACCTGGTCTTGACTGATCCACGTTAGTAGGTCAGTAAACAGTACATGGTACTATCAGGGGCTTGAGTGCCACTGACCATTAAATGGCGGTGCCGAGTGAAGTGCCGACTATTGTTAATTAATTAAATGGATCATCAATCTAACCAGTTGTAGGTCAAATATGTATGTATATTTCCATAAAAGCTATAGAAGTCTCTACAATCAACAGATATACTCTAGGTTTAGATACAGTGTATTTATTGATCTACAACAAACAATAATTCGTCATGCTGTTTCTCCCCCCTTCCAGCCGTCTCATAATCAAGAGAGAACTATTAATAAAGTAGAAAGGCTTCAAGTGAATAATTTACGCTCGATCGGACGTCAAGGCGGGAAGGTTGGGGGGGAGTTGTGTTGCACACCATTCTATTTATTTATTCTATAAGCATGTCATTGATGCATTGATTTCATTCAAAGTCATCAAGATGAGAATGAAACCAACCAGCCAGCAGCCACCAGAAAATAATCAGCCACTGGCCTACCAGTTACTTCACTTCATTTTGCAGTAGGACAAATGCATTGTGTGAGGGCATGTCTCTACCCTCAATGTCTACTTGATGCACAAGTCTGCTAGTCTCAGGAGCAGGTCAGGCTAAATGTATTTACCTCCCCTCAGGTAAGAAACACCACACAGGCATTGGATAGGCTGGGGAGATGGGGGCAGGCTATGGGGGTAATGACGTAAACGACTATAGTAGTAGACAGGTAAAGAAAAGAACAAAAATATATGTATGAGACCAAATTATAGCTAACACTTATTGCAACTAAATTATAGCAAATACTTATTGCAACTAAATTATAGCTAACACTTATTGCAACTAAATTATAGCTAACACTTATCGCAACTAAATTATAGCTAACACTTATTGCAACTAAATTATAGCTAATACATATTACAACTAAATTATAGCTAATACTTATGGCAACTAAATTATAGCTAATACTTATTGCAACTAAATTATAGCTAATACTTATTGCAACTAAATAATAGCTAACACTTATGGCAACTAAATTATAGCTAACACTTATTGCAACTAAATTATAGCTAATACTTATTGCAGCTAAATTATAGCTCACAGTTATGGCAATAATCTTCGAGAAAGTAACATACAACAGTTTAGTTTATTGTTTAAAAGAACATGTTAATTTAAATGTAGAAAAAAAGTGCTCATGCATAACTAGTATTTTACAATTCTCTAAATCAATTCATAAAAAAAGTAAATTTCATAGCATTATGTTTGTCAAATATAATATTAATGGAATATCTACAACATTTGTAGATCATCACTAAGTATTTCTATTAGTGACATTAATATGCAATTAGTGTAAAAAAATGTCATTAATTATGAGGCGGCAACACTGATCATAGAGTAACTTAGTTGTGGTTAATAAATTTCAAGTAAACTTTTAAAGGCAGTTTATCTTTTAGACACAATAGATTACAAATGTATGATTTTAAGGAACAGAACTGTAATCTACATTTAGATATAAGCCTATCAAGAAAGTTCAACCATTCACTATGTAACAGAACACATGGGGATAAACCAAATTTTAGTTTTAAAAGCTTTAAAAAATTAAATACTATAGCCAAGGCCCCAAAAGAATATCCACACATTGCTTATACACTAGTGGACTCTTTCAGAAAATGTGGGTATATTAGTATTTAATTATTCAACACTTGTACATTATTTTGATACATTTCAATAAGCATTTATATGATAAGTTTGTAAAGTAAATATTTTAATGAGTTGTATCAATTTATTTATAATATTGTGTTTAAAATTTAAGCTGTAGACTGATTTATCCAGTGAACTATTTATCAAATTACTGAGGATCAAGCAATTTTTGTCTTTAATTGAACTATTGAAGGTACTTCACTTAACACCAGTGGTCTGCAGAACATGGTTAAACACTGCAATAGTTGTTGTGCTTAATTTATTGATAACAATCATTGTTTACTTGGTTAATTTTCAAATATTTTAAAGTATGCATCAGGCATGAGAGCTTTTGCATATGTTCAGTGATCAATAACAAAAGTTATTTGCACAAAATTGCCAAGATATTTATAAAAAAATTATTTAGAAATCATCCTATGTTTATTTCTGGAAACTGCATTTATTATATGGAATCATACCATTGAAGCTTAATGTATACAAGATCCGTTTAGCCAAGATGGATTTATGTCATTTTCTAGAAACATTTGTAGTGATCAACACCATTTCATTAACATTTAATAAGTTGGAACATTTCAATAAATTATTTTTTAATAATGTCAGCTTTGTTTTTAAGTAATACATAGAACAATTATCTTACATTAGTTCAAGCTTGTAGCTATTTATCAATGATAAACTTATTTTGTATTGAGCTCAAATAATTTTGTCAGTACTTTATTAAGAAAGCCAATGCACTGACATGGCACTTTTGAAAATCAATGGTGAAAATATATAAAATGAAAATACAACCTCATGAATTTTAAATCCATCATTGCAGTTTTACAGTTACACACTAACCACCTTCTCATGCCTAATTTATGATTGTTAAAGTCCATAAATTAAATCTTGCTTACTTACTAACTTAGACTTAAAGATTTGACTTAGTCTTTAGTCAGTAACAGTAGATTTATAGTATTCTTATTATAAGTATTAGTTTAAAAGTTATAATTAAATTAATGAAATGTAAATGAATTATCTATTTTAGATACTTTGATAATTCGTAAACAACAGAGTTGCAAACGACTTACTACTTATAGTGATAGTGGAGGTGCCTTGAAGTGGAATGAGTCTGGAGTAGTGCGGATAAAAGTAACTTACTCACTTGGTAAGATTTACTTATTAAATCAAGTTAATCCATGATTATTTCATGGAGAATAGAAGTAAATGGAAAAAACTTACCAAAATTAAGAACAATTAGAAACTCGACGTTCGCTGCCAAAGTTAATAAATCCAATAGATTCACAATAATGAATGGAGCACAAAAAATGTTGATTATTTTTTAATTATCTCCCTTCTTGCCACCCCCATAATTTTTTTCAAGTATAAAAAATATGGAATTCAATTAGAGATCGATGTTTGGGAAGGTATATTATTATTTTTTAGCATACGTATTGTCAGCATTATGTAACAAATAAATTATTTTTTTAATTTTGTTGATTTTCGAGTTAACTTATTAGTGTTTTCAATTACAAGCTATTGTGACAATTATCAATATGATGTATCGAAAAATAATGTTAATATTTAACGAAACAAAACTAGCTGTTCCTGCAAAGCCATTACATAGAAAATTGTTCAGCTTTGATGCATATTTTCAAAATAATTTTATTTTGTTGGGGTCGTATTTAATCCGTTATATAGGGAGGTGTGGATTCTGTTATAATACGCTCAAACAAAACTGAATAGAATCGTCTATTTTCTTTTAAAAGATGGTGGGTAGATGAATTTAGTTGTATATTGTTATAATGGGATATATGAATCTTCGTTATAATAATGTTATAGTAATAATATTTTATTTATTACTGAACACGGTGCAATGGTGGGGCCCGGGCCCGTAGCCAGGTCAAAGTAAGCAGGGGTGCAACAATAGCCAGCAAGGGGGCGCCTTCTCATTTTAGTTACTTTTTCTTTATTTTTTCCTTTTTTCTTCTTTTAAGCGGGGGGCACCACACCTAGCGGGGGGCCCCCAGTGCCCCCCTGGCTACGGAGCTGGTGGGGCCCTGAATGTTGAGGGCCACTTCATTTTATTTTCATATATTTTTTGTCCCCGTTTTGTCTGTCTGTCTGTCTGTCCGTCATCACCCTAGATCTCAACAACCATAAGTCCTAGACCCATGATGTATTTATCATTTTGTAGGTCTGAGGGCCGTAAAAGGGGCTTATAAAGTACCGTTTTTTACTATATAAGCTACATTAACAATGGGACGCCCTATAGCTAAGCAACCATAAGTCCTAGACCCATGATGTATATATCATTTTGTAGGTCTTGGCATGCCAAGTGTACATCAAAAGTTCATTTCGCAATCTGACCTCTCAGAGCCAAAATATAAGAGTTTGTTATATACCGTTTTTGCTTATATTTTAAATATAAATAATAAAAGCTAATCAAAGGGGCGTAATCATTATTTATTTTTGTAATAGTTATTCAACATGATTACTTCCTCTCTAAATTTATCAAAATTCATGCGCGTTAAGCAATATTTATGGCTGTAACCCGGAAAAAAAATACGGATTTCGTCCGGCAAAAATGTCTAAAATGTCCTTTGTCCGAAACGAAAAGACTTAAATTGCTTGTTTATAATATTTTGTTGCTTTGTTTCTAATCTTTTTTCGTGTCATGCCCACCTAAACCCGTAAACATAAAATTTGTGGAATTTCTAGAGTTTTCCTGGAGGACACGTTCTCATTGCCCGGATCATGCTGTGTCCAAGACTCACAACCATAGAGCATGACGTGATTCGCCAGTGGTTTATATTGTATGATTTTCCTACTCAATCTTATGTTCATGTTTGCTATATCTTGTATAGTGTCTATCTTGTCAAGGCTGTCATAGCTGTTACTTCTAGTATGGATCTCAGCTGTGCATGCAAGCACTGACACCTAGGGAGAATATAGATTCACCGCCCCAGTCTCGATTGTAACGGTGTGCAGTGGCGTAGCAAGAGAGGGGCAAGGGGGGCATCATGTCCCGGACGCTACTGACATTGAATGTTATAAGGTTTTCGAATGGGAGGGGGTGCTGAAAAGTTACTGTGCTCCCCAGCGAGTTAAGCGCGCTACGCCATTTGGTGTGTGTGTGTCTGTAAGGATGAGATGGAATCCTATAAACCAGTGATCCCAAACCTATTTACTCGCCACGGACCGGTCAACGTTTGATAATTTCACCGCGGCCGCTGGGGTGGGGTCGTTGATTATTTATATTTTAGATTATTTTGATTTACAACGCCACTGCCGCAAACAGCCGCTCAGTTCCCAACTAACCTCTTGTCAATGGGAAATCACAATCCCGAAAGAAATACACCACAGTAAATAAAATGGGAATAATTTAAAGGGTCCGCGGCCCCGGGGTTGGGGACCACTGCTATAAACCACTAAAATTAGACGGTGCCCTTCTTTCAATTCTACCATAGCCAATAGTCAGAGACGGATTTACGATGGGCGAAACGGGGCGTGCCCAGAGCCTCCGAGTAGACGCCCTTGTTTCAACCGTTTGATATGTCTTACTTGTTTTAAGCCCAACATTTGCTTCTGTGCCTGAGGCCTCAATTGCAAAATGCGTTTTTATAGTTTCTTTGGTTATTTAAAACTTTCTTTCTTGACAAAGCAAAATATTATAATGTCTCTCTTGTTGCACAATTTACTTTAATTTGTTTTAATTCAGGGCAAATTTCAGCATCTTTTAATAAACGTTATTAAACTCATAGAAGTTTGTCAAACGTGTTAAACAAGCATTTTTCTTACGTTGTATTTCTGAAACACAAATGCATTTTAATACTACTATTTAGTTTTTTTTGTTCATTGGTGCTTAGGACATCCCATGAACTCTGTCCGGTAATGGCTAAGTAGTACATTTTGATAGAATTATAGCTTAAATTAAAGATACGACGCTTATACAGTCTATTTAGTCTTTCTCGTAAATCACACACTATTTCCGTTTTCATAATTCGCACTTAGCGGAAATGAAGACGTCATATCTCTAAACATGGTGGACAATTTTCTTGTAAACATGATTGTCAACAAAAGAATACTGTTGCTATTGCTACTCCTATGTAGTATTTCTCATGGATGGATTCACAATCTAAAACTGCAGGTTAAAGAACCCGGAAGCTATAACTACATATTTATTGTTTAAGTTATTTACTTTTAAATAACAGTTTGTAATTTTAACGCATTTATAAATGAAACGCAGTGGCTACGGTTCGGTCCGAACCATTTACCCTCTCTCACTGTGATAGTGTGACGCAAATTATTGTAGCCATCTCTTCACACTGCACTCTATGTCTATATACATATGAAATGTAATCTATAATCGATCCTGAACGCCCGGCATACTAGATTGGCAGATGCTATGTCCACTAATTTCATGGTCACATCAGTGAAAGGGTTATGTCCATAGGAAACAACTTATAAAAAGACTTTGTGCTTTTACATGCAACTGAAGTTCAGATTTTTTTTACATAAATCTTTTCCAAGAATAGACTAATTCAAAAGTTGTCTTATAGTTATTTGTATATATTTAGATATCAACATTTTTTTATGTAACAAAATAATCCAATTTAAGAAATTTTAAAAAGGTATTAATTTAATTTTTAAACTAGTAAATGTATAGTCTTGTTATGTCAGTGAATATGACCACAGCCACTGAATTATTCAAAGTTGTCTTATAGTTATTTGTACATATTTAAATATCAACATTTTTTTTATGTAACAAAATAATCGACCAATTTAAGAAATTTTAAAAAGGTATTAATTTAATTTTAAACTAGTAAATGTATAGTCTTTGTTATATGTCAGCAATATGACCACAGCCACTGAATTATTTAGAATATCGATACTATATTGAACGTATGTGGTTTGGCTTTGACCAATCTAGACTAGTAGTTTTAGTACAACTACTAAAATAATTTCTAGTGTTTTTTAATACACATTTTTAAAAAAAGTATAGGCCTAGTAACTTTCTGATTTTTATAGTTGTCCTACTTAATTTTTTAAAGACATCTATATTGTCTGTTGCTCAACTATTTTTGGCCAATTAATCTGTCCAGTGTTAATATTTCAATTTGTTTTTTATTATATAAAATTATTTTCTTGAATTCAAGAAATCAAAATTTTAAAATGTAATTATTAAAAATATCATGTTTTCAAATAATGACCTATGCTTTCTTATTCTCAGTGTTTATTGTTTCAATCCTGTCTGTGACTGTTTGGAAAACATTAAGGACAATTTAATAAAAATAAGATAAAAAGTCATACAAATCGCATAGATGCATTTTTATATTTATTTTCAAATAAAATTGTAAAACCAAAACATAACATCTGTATTTATGATAATGAAGCCTATTTTTAAATTCAGGCTGATGGAATATAAATCTTGTTGAAATAAATAAATGAACTATGCTGTTGACCAGAAATTCTGTCCCAGCTGGCTCTTTTAGTGGATAAAGCCTTTTTTCAAACTACGGCTCATGAAAATTTTCATAGAAATAGCCACTGAGTATTAGAATTTCTAACAAATTGAATGAAAAAATAAAAAAAAAACACTTAAATTATTTTGCAGGTTGGCTGATGCCAGGCCAATGAGAATTTACCTTTGGAATCTAATCCACTATCTATTTAAAGTTTATTTCACAATAAAAACTTTTAATTTATTTTTTTAGACTCATAACATTTTTATTGACTCTATTGTTATGGCTTATGAATGGACTTTAAAATAAATTAAATATGTTTTTAATGTAATTCTATTGCATAAAAGCAAAACATTATTGCCTAATATAAGTGAATAGTTATTATTTAAATCCGCATTAGCATGTAAGATTGCATGTATAGTTTAGCACCAGCTTATCTTAAATCTGATTTTACCCAGTTTAAAATAAAATCATTCCATTTGTTTCATTTTATTTTAAATTTAACAGACTGATGAGAGTAACATTACAATGCAGGGCTTTTTTTTGGATTCTTAAAGGTGGCAACATTAATTGTCAATGTGACTATGTTTTCTTTCACCACCAGACACTGCCAATAATGATGTAAGTATTCAAGTAAAGCAGTTAAAAAAATAAATAAAATCATCTCAGCTCCAACAGGGAGTCAAAACCAACAATAAAAAAAATTGCCTCCACTTTTATGCCCACCCTCCTATCTCTCGCTGGGTTCAGTACGAGATGTTTTACCCTAACATTCAATGGGGTCACATATACACATACACAGCAATTGGGTAAAACAAACACTATTTGTGACACTCTAAACCAAAATTTAACTGTAACAACTAATTACATTATTTAAGAACCAAACCAAATACTCAGTTTTAAGGCATTTTTTCTTCAAAGCATGAAACTTGTTATTATTTGTTGCACACCTTATTAGGCCATAGAAGATTTTTATATGAATCAGGATTGTCTATAAGACTAAAATAGCCTTACACTGTGGTACTATGCTTCTGTCTTAATTTAACAAGATTATCTCCTTCTAAATACTTTCCTACTATAATTATTACTAAATAGTAATTGGCTTTATAATTCTATGAGATGTTATTTTTATGGGCTTGAAATTACCAAAAAAATGTATAGTCTTGTAGAATATACCTAAATGTGAGTGTTCTCACTAAATGGACCCCCCCCCCCGCAGAAATCGGTTATAAATAATGGTTTCTCACTTTTAATTCTTTTTTTTTTTAAGCAATTTGGTTTTACTTTGGAGAAAAGCAACAGTCCTAGTATTAGCAGCTATATGGTAATGTATATTTGTTTTATATTTCAGCTCTTATTGTTATTAGAATTCATTTTGTGGAATATTTACATCTTTTAATAATGGCCACATTTATATATATTTATTGTTTAATAACTTTAACCTGTAGACTTTGTTTGTGATGTAATATTTATATGATATATATATATGTACATTATATCATGCATTTTTATACATTATGCAATATACTATTTTTGTACTATTATTCAACATTAGAGAAAATAGTTCCGCCATAAATCTAAATTTTTAAACTGGTATTAAAACAGGACAACTTGCAGAAATGTGCTTTAAATGATACAGTCGATGAAAACACTTCTTCTGTTTTAGGTTTAACTTTACAGAAAAGAGGTATCTAACATTTTGACTAATTCTAAATTTATTTATATTTTATATAAAATGTAGTTAACAAATATTCATTATATATAATTAGATGTATTTGTTAAAATGGCTTTTTTAATGATGGATATTATCATGTATTACACATGTAAAAAAGAAAGGAAATTACCAAATATACTCGCATATAAGCCTACATCACATTTCAGCCGACCCTAAAACTGCTTTAAAATGACCAGTTTTTGCAAAATCCTGCATATAAGCCAACCATACAATTGTCTAATTTTACTCCATATTCTTGCCTTCGTTTGAGCGTGTTATTTCTAAGAAATCAAACCTGTACTGATGACTTCAGATTCACTGCTAGCTCTAGCATGGTTACTGCTCACAGCTGGTGCACAAAACCATGTGGTTGTGTCACTCTCCCTTATTCTATGGATTATAGAGTATGCCTAAACACAAATTCGTGTTTGATTACACTTCTAGAGAATTCTGTATTATTAGATTATAAATAATAAATATAGGAACATACAATGCGCCCAGAAATTTATGTTTGTTACACTTCATAAGATTGTTATTATAGTATTAAATAGATATAGGAAACATTTTCTGTTTTTTTTAGTATTTATCTTAATTTTATTAAATTTTTGACTTCTAAAATGAATTCTCCATGGTAATATTCATACTCAATATAATTATCAGCTATGCATATATTAAATTCTTTGAAGTGAAACCTCTGAATATATAAATATTAGTACTCTGTACACACAACCAAATAAAGAGTCAGATAGCGATGAAAATGTGTGGCTGGAAAATTGGCACTAGTGTCTGTCCTTGTGTCCATTTTGTTTTATGTACATATAAGCAGACCCTCTGATTTCAGTATTGTATTTAATAGTTCTAAATTCGGCTTTTATGCGAGCATATATGGTAGTTAGTTTGAAATTTCTAATAAAATAAATCATTTCAGAATCATTGTAAAGCGTCGAGGTAATGACTTTCAGTACTTGAACATTCAGTCAATTCCAAAAGGTAATGATTATTTTAAAATACTTGTTTGTTTTTTTACCTTTTTTTAAATGTTTTTTTTAGTCTAGATTTTTAAAAAAGGACTTTTTCAGATGAAGGTCAAACTCAAGGTGTTAAAACTACTTCACCTGTGGCTGTTGATGAATCATCAAAAGAAAGCACAACAATCAGTAAAACAACAGTTACAAATACAAGGTATCTTCTCTATTTATGTGTGATTTTTGTCTTCATTTTTCACTTAAGTGAAATTTTGTATATATAAAATACCTAATCCGCTTTTCATTTTTCACTTTGAAATTTTTTATATATAAAATACCTAATCCGGCTTTCTTTCTGTGCAATCAATTTAGTATGTAAACCAATATGTATACTGTTTATCAAAGATCAAACATTTATACAGCAATTTTATTTATGGAAATTCTTCTTTCTTAAAGAAAAGTGAGCATTTATAATTATTAAAGCCAGTTTATAGCAGTTATTGTTTATGTGCAAGTTTTAAAAATAAGAATAGTCAAAATAGTTGATATTGGGAATAATGTTTATTTAATGAGTTTTAATAATGCAAAAATTTTGAATTTAGCAAGAAAACAGCTTTGCACGTTTTCCCTAAAATGTACAGAAAATCTGCAAATTTATTTAATTATTTAAAATTTTAGTCTATTTCAACATTACTTTTGTCTGCTTTAGTTGGTTTTTTGACAGTAATCTTGAAAATATTTCTTCATTTTACTGATTTTAAATTGTATAGTTAACTTTGAGTAGTTAAGATTCTTGTATTGAATAATGTTAACTTTCAAAAAACTTTTCTTTTATTATTTTTAAATAAAATATCATAAAGTATTAGTTTGAATTTTTTCCTTCAATTAATGTGATAACCTTTTTTTATTAGTAGAAAGAGAAGAGCCGCAGTGGATGGAGAAGTAATGAAAACTCGGTAAAATTATTTTTCTGCATTGTTACTTAAATATGCTTTTTCAAAAAAAATAAATAAATGTACTTGTATTTAATTACCCAAAACATTTTTGTGTGCTTTTTTCCCCTTTTAATCCTAATTTTTTAATTGATTTGAAAAATCAGACTCAAATGGAAAGTAAGCCAACAGAAACCAAAACCCCTGAAAACAAGCAATTTGAATCAATTTATCTACCATTGAAAACAGTTGATGGAGAAATAAGATATTATCAAACATTTGTAAGTCTACTGAATTTTTATTGCTTATCTTTTTTCTCATGAATCTGAGAACAGGTGGAGATAATTTGAAATAAGGTGTGATAAATTAATTTGTCAAAAAATTCCACTTAAATTTTGGATTCATTTTATGACTGAATTCAGACCTAAAATTTTGTCCCCCCTTTTTTTCATCGTACATTTTTTACTAATATTGTTAAACTCCACCATTTTTTTTTACAACGGTTTTCTTAACTTCACTTCTTGTCTGATTGTTTGTCAGAAAACGTTGGGCGCATGAACAAACAACCAGACCTTTCTAACATACTCTATTTTCTATAAATGAAAACCTGTTTAATATATTGATTCAATTGACTCTACAAGTATTAAATTCTATAGCATGAGTTTAGGTTATAAGGCACTAGAATTAATTTACATACTCATGTGCAATTTTTTATCGACGTTCTAATAGATGATCTGCAATATCGTGATATTTCGTAAACCTTCTGTAATAATTCTTTTGGGATTTAATTGTTAATAATTGATAATTCTGATACTGTAATACAAACATTCATATAACGTTTTTCGTTTTATAAAAATTAGAAGCTCTTATAAAGTCTATTACCATGTGACCAATTTATGCAGAAATTTTTTCAGGCTTATAGAAAAATTATTTTTCTGCTTTTTAGTACGCAAGAAAACGTTGTTTTATAAATATTTTTTTATAATGTAATTTTTATTTTGATTTCAGTGATATGAATTTTTAAAAATTAGCATTCTTTTTCTTCTTTTAGTTCAAAGTGAATATTGATAAAGAATCAGAAGAAGGATTGTATTACTTTTATTTTCACAATTGTAAGGACAAAACATCTTTAGTTAATCTAAGTGTGAGTATGCCATTGGTATTGGAATAAAGAGAAATTCTGAATTAGTTTATAAAATGTAGATAGATAGTTTGGAAATCCGGCTCCGGCTCCGAAAGCCTGGTTAGAACAGTGATTCCCATACTGTAGTGAAATGGGGGGTTTTTTTTATGGGGTGTCACTTGTTAAATCAATCAGTTTTAAAGCACAAAAGTAAATTTATATTTACGGAAACGCAGTTGCTACGGTTCCAAGGAACGGGACTCCGTATTATTTTTTTTCCGGGGTCCAACTATAGATGCACATGCGCTCTAGCGCTCTAGACGGACTTTATTTTTTTACGGCTGTAGATGTGCGCATGCGCGATAGCCGGACTCCGAATATTTTTTTTCGGGGTCCGGCTATAGATATTGCTTCTAAATAGTCCTAACCCTAACCCTACCCCTAACCCTATCCCTAACACCCTAACCCTAATCCTAATCCTCACCCTATTCCTAACCCTAACCCTAGCCCCGAAAACAAAAAAAAAATGCAATAATAAGCAGTCCGTCTGCGCGAATGCGCATCTATAGCTGGACCCCGAAAAAAATAATACGGAGTCCCGTTCCTTGAAACCGTAGCCACTTCCTTACAGAAATATCAACTAGTTCCCAAAGAATCCTATATTTGATGAATCTGTTTGCATTACACGGGGATCATGACTAAAAGAAAAAGTTGAGAATCTCTGGTTTAGAGGAAAAAAAACAACGATCTGCCAGTTATTTAGACCAGTGTCTCCCAAAGTGTGGTACGCGTACCCCACGGTGATACGCAAAGAGTTTGTCGGAGGTACGCGCTGCACCGGATTGAGAAATTTTGCTAACCACGCACATCTAAAGAAACAAGCAATTTAAGTCTTTTCCGTTTCGGACAAAGGACAGTTTAGAGCATTTTCGTGTACGCAGATAAATAGAGAGGGAAGTAGTCATGTTGAATAACTGTTACAAAAATAAATAATGATTAAGCCCCTTTTATTAACTTTTATTATTTATATTTAAAATATAAGCAAAAACGGTACTTAAAACGCCCCCTTTTTCGGCCCTCAGAGGTCAGATCGCGAAATGGACTTTTGATGTGCACTTGGCAGGCTAAGACCTACAAAATGATATATACATCATGGGTCTAGGACTTATGGTTGCTGAGATATAGGGCGCTCCTATGTTAATATAGCTTATATAGTAAAAAACGGTACTTAATACGTCCCCTTTTTCGGCCCTCAGAGGTCAGATCGCGAAATGGACCAAAGACCTACAAAATGATATATACATCATGGGTCTAGAACTTATGGTTGTTGAGATCTAGGGTGATGACGGACAGACAGACAGACAGACAGACAGACAAAACGGGGACAATAGAGCATTTTTTTTTCGAAAATGCTCTAAAAACAATGAAATGAGGGTAAACCCAAGACAGTAAGAACAATACATGTACATTGGTTGGTTTTACTAGGGGTACTCAGTATTAGGAAAGTCAAAAAACGGGGGTACACATATGTCAAAAAATTTGGGAAACGCTGACTTAGAAGTTAAGAGAATAAAAAACCAGAAGAAACAGCACAGTAAACAATAAAAAAGAGAAGAAACAGCAAAGTAAACAATAAAAACCAGAAGAAACAGCACAGTAAACAATAAAAACCAGAAGAAACAGCACAGTAAACAATAAAAACCAGAAGAAGCAGCAAAGTAAACAATAAAAACCAGAAGAAACAGCACAGTAAACAATAAAAACCAGAAGAAACAGCACAGTAAACAATAAAAACCAGAAGAAACAGCACAGTAAACAATAAAAACCAGAAGAAACAGCACAGTAAACAATAAAAACCAGAAGAAACAGCACAGTAAACAATAAAACGTCATGAATGTTTAATGACTAGCAGACGACAAGTAATACACGGACCTTGATTGGCCTATTTATAGCTGTTACATAAACGTACATCTAAGGAACCATTTGTATGTATTGCAACATATAATTAGATTTCTGGCGTAGACCCAACTTTAAAAATAAAAAAAATAAAAATAGGGAAGCCAAAAGTTGCGCGAAAGTTTACATGATGCGGGTGAGCAACGATGAAGGATCTGATCTACTTTGAGAGGTGGTCGAGTGGTAAAACGCTTGACTGTCTACTCAAGGGTTCCTAGTTTGATGTCCGATGAGGACCAAAGGATATATTAGGTCATTTCGAAAGTTACCTCTATATCTCCCGTGGAGCCTCCGTGGCCATAACACTATCGGCTTTGGTGAGCTTGCAAGAAGGGCACAGGTTTATAGGATCTAAGAGAAGTCATCTTATCATTACATGGACTTCACACACACACAAACACACATACGCCCATACTCTGAATGACTTCTTCAGGACTCATACTAAGGTCAGGTGACCACATTACGCCCCGTACAAAAAAAAAATTTTATAAGTGCCTAACCTTTCTATAACACACATAATGATCCGCACAATACCGCCCAATACATGTACTTAAACCTTTCTATAACACACATAATGATCCGCACAATACCGCCCAATACATGCACTTAAAACTTTTATAACACATAATGATCCGCACAATACCACCCAATACATGTACTTAAAACTTTCTATAACACACATAATGATCCGCACAATACCGCCCAATACATGTACTTAAACCTTTCTATAACACACATAATGATCCGCACAATACCGCCCAATACATGCACTTAAACTTTTATAACACATAATGATCCGCACAATACCGCCCAATACATGTACTTAAAACTTTCTATAACACACATAATGATCCGCACAATACCGCCCAATACATGTACTTAACTCACGGCTGTAGCCTAATACATGTACTTAACTCACGGCTGTAGCCAGCTCATGATGGTCGCTGGAAATATTCCCCAACTGGGGCCACTTTCATCACATGCACCCACCAATGACTGCAATAATGTATTTGACTGACGGGCTCCCTCTAAGCCCCCCCCGCCCACGACATTTGTTTGGAGTAACACAAGTCTGAGTAACACAAGTCTGAGTAACACAAGTCTGAGTAACACAAGTCTGATTAACACAAGTCTGAGTAACACAAGTCTGAGTAACACAAGTCTGAGTAACACAAGTCTGAGCTTAAAAGCATGTTCTCATGAGAGAGATAATAAGACATGTTCACTAGTGTCATGATACATAACAAGACATGTTCACTAGTGTCATGAGACATAACAAGACATGTTCACTAGTGTCATGAGACATAACAAGACATGTTCACTAGTATCATGAGACAGATAATAAGAAACGTTCACTAGTGTCATGAGACAGATAATAAGACATGTTCACTAGTGCCATGAGAGAGATAACAAGACATGTTCACTAGTGTCATGAGACATAACAAGACATGTTCACTAGTATCATGAGACAGATAATAAGAAACGTTCACTAGTGTCATGAGACAGATAATAAGACATGTTCACTAGTGCCATGAGAGAGATAACAAGACATGTTCACTAGTGTCATAATTTCAAATAAGAATATTAATTCTCTACATCCGCTGGTGAACCTTTCATCTCTCCTCCCAAGCTAGTGACCCATCTTAATTGACTATACAACGTTACATATTTGGCGATTTTGAACATACAACGTTACAGATAACAAGAACAAAGTATAGTTCTTTTGTTATAAAGACCACGACTCCGTTTAGTCACAGTATCACAAAATGTGTACTATTCACACGTAATCGTGATTTAAAAAAAGTAATCACATTGTAAAGTCACCAAAGTAATTTTTTTTTACACAAGGACAACGTCACAGAGCACTGCTGTGGTGATATTTTTACTAGAAAGTACTTAATGCACTATTTCACATCCGCTACTGTACACCAGGGGCGCCGAGAGCCAACACGGGCCCCAGGGCAGGACATCATTGCGGGCCCCTTAATAAACAATGAATCGTGAAAAAATTGACATGGTCGGGGCGGCCGGGCCCGCTTACAGATGCGGGCCCCCTGGCAATGACCCCGCCTGCCCCCCCCCTTCTCGGCGTGCCTGCTGTACACCAGGGAACATACATTAAACAGAAAACGCATCGCTATGTTTAAAAATCCTCAATTATAGCATACATATCGTACAGATGGTTTATCGTTTCTTAAAACAGTCCTCTACTTATGACTATATAAAAGGCCGTCATCTGTGTTACTTATGTTGTCTTTTAAAAGTGTAGCACCTAAATATTGACACACAACAGCACAATAAGACAAATATTGCAGCTTTCGGAAATGTCATTTTAAAATGAAGATGCGCATTCTGTATAATTTATATATTGTGCTGTTCACTTGACTTTAATTAATGTAAACATACAATTCATGTCAGTAATATTACATAGGTATATAGAACACAAGCAGCGATCGCTTCACACAACAGAGTAAGTCAATGCACTCACTCCATCACACTGTACACTATTCACTTTACCTTCTCAGTGTAAATGAACAGTTCTGTATAGAGAACATCACATGTAGTACACAGGTAGTGATCAAAACACCTCGACTCACTGCACCACACTGTACACTATTCACATTACCTTCTCAGTGTGAATGAACAGTTCTGTATAGAGAACATCACATGTAGGACACAGGTAGTGATCAAAACACCTCAACTCACTGCATCACACTGTACACTATTCACATTACCTTCTCAGTGTGAATGAACAGTTCTGTATAGAGAACATCACATGTAGAACACAGGTAGTGATCACAACACCCCCGACTCAACGCACTACTTCACTCTCGCTACTGGCATGAAAAAAAACTGCTCACGCCCGACTAAACTCCGATTGTCTTTGCTCCACCGTCCAAACACTGACGTGCCTCTCCTTATCGCTGACCCCCTCTCTCTTTCTGTCCATTCTCTCCTTCACCCCCTCCACTCTCTCTCTCTGTCCATTCTCTCAATCACCCCCCCTCCACTCTCTCTCTTCTCCCATGATGTGACGCCTCCTCACTCAAACCCTCCCCCCACCCCCCACGTTACATTTAAACATACGAGTCAGCTGACGCAATATTGATCTCTCCCCCCACCCCGCCCCTCAGACAACCAGTTGCACTTTCATTTTGTTTTATTAAGGGATGTTTCGGTCACAATTATTGTATGTAGTGTTTCGGTTGAAGGCTTTTTATGTATATCTCGTTATTGCCTCTTTGTATGACTGTGTAGCCTACGAGGCAGTACCAGTTTTTGAAATTAGTTTATAGAGTTTATCAATAGATGAAATAGTTTATAGAGTTTATAATGGATGAATAGTTGTTTTGGTTAGTGAAAATGTACCTTACCAGTAACATTCATATTTTAATAGCGATACAATTATTCCACTGAAAGTTTTTTAACTATTTATTTTATATGGATGGGTTCATATGTTACGTAACGAATGAGGGAGAGGAGCGGTTGGGGGGGGGGTATTATAACCAGGGGCGTCATTTGCGGGGGTCCATGATTGGTTTTTTTTTTAAAGGATAAATGAATGATGGTTTATATTTCTTAAAATCATTAAAAGGTGCTGTTTTATAAACCATAGCAAATGAGATTGGAAAATGTTTTTGCACCTAACGACGTCAGAGAAAGCGCCATGGATCTAAATCAGATCGGGTACGGAATGGGGGAAAGGGGAGGTGAGAGGCAAGTTTGTGAGGTTTTGGTGGTTTGCCACCAGTTGTCAGTGTTTTGTAACATGTAAAAACAAACAAAAAAAAAAACATCGATTAAAATAGATTCATTGCACTTTTTTTCAGACTTTTTTGAATTTTTAATAAAGGGTTAATAATATTTGAATTCTCACTGATCGCTCTTATGATAGTTCACAGTATTGCAAGCTGTTTTTTTTTGACGAGACGTACTAAACTCATTAAGTAATTCATTAAGTAACTCATTAAGCAACTCGCCGGAAACCGGCCAGATAATAAAATTGAAATTAAATGTCCAATATACTTCCATAACTATTTTGATTTTATGCGTTTTTTTTTTCATAATATAGTACAGTTAACATTAAACTGGGAAAAACTTCCCACCAAACCGCCCGCATTGATGGCAGAAGCCCATCTATAAGTCCTTGCCCCCCTCCACCCACCCACCCTCATTTGTTTTACATGAAATGACGCCCCTGATTATAATTCAGGTATACTGGGAGGTAGTCGATGTCGCCATATTAGCAAAATACAAATTATACAATATTCTTTAAGGATGGGTGGGAAAAACTTACATTAAGAGGGGGGGGGAGGGGCTATGTAGTTTGTTGTATATCATTACAGTAGCGAGGGTTAGCTGTAGTTTGTTGTATATCATTACAGTAGCGAGGGTTAGCTGTAGTTTGTTGTATATCATTACAGTAGCGAGGGTTAAGTGTAGTTTGTTGTATAACATTACAGTAGCGAGGGTTAAGTGTAGTTTGTTGTGTAACATTACAGTAGCGAGGGTTAACTGTAGTTTGTTGTATAACATTACAGTAGCGAGGGTTAACTGTAGTTTGTTGTATAACATTACAGTAGCGAGGGTTAAGTGTAGTTTGTTGTATAACATTACAGTAGCGAGGGTTAGCTGTAGTTTGTTGTATAACATTACAGTAGCGAGGGTTAAGTGTAGTATGTTGTATAACATTACAGTAGCGAGGGTTTATGATTATAGCCTACATATTTCAATGTGTGTGTATATTTATCTTTAAGTTGAATACACACCAACATATAAACATCTATGTTTACTTTTAAAAGTCCCTGCAAGGATGAGCTGTTTATCTCTAATATCTTATATACTATCTTTGGGACGATTTTCGCATAGACCTTCTTTCACACTCTTCATAGCCTATAGTGCAATGACCTTGGAGGTACAACGGGAGACTAATGTAACTGAGTTTCGAACCCGTGACGCCCAGCATGCAGGCCATTTAAGATAGATTCAATTATTGTAGATTCAATTATTTCTGATATATCAAATTATTTTACAATTTTCTAAATATATTTTATTTACAAATAACTCAGTGGCTCATTGATGTTTATGAATTAGCTAAGAATAATATCAGTAACATGTAATAATTATGACACAGTTTTACAATTTGTTTGTGTGTGTGTGTTTGTGTGGATGTGTGTGTGATAGAAATAAAATGTAATAATTATGACACAATTTTACAATGTTTGTGTGTGTGTATGTGTGTTTGTGTAGATGTGTGTGTGTGTGATTGAAATAAACAGATTAAACAACCTGTCAAGTACATTTCCTATTAGTTCATAGTATTTTTACGAGGCTTCTGATTGGTCAGTGTGACGGGTGGCCGAGTAGTGTGTAGAGTCAGTAGACGCAAGACTGTCGATCACACAATCCCTACATATACAGAGGTTTTACTGAAACAGATGAATTCTACACTTCATCGGCCTCGATGGTCCTTTAGGACTACGGGAACTTTTACTTTTTTTGATTAATCAACAAATATATACCTAGTTGATTTAGGAACTAGTTCCTAACAGAAAGCACAGTAAACCAACCCGAGTCTGAATGTTGAATGTGGGAAGCATTATTTATTTCGTATCTTCGCCATAATATGCAAATATAATGCACGCAGCACTTCTACTGACAGATTAACACAAGGCTAACCCAGTGAAACACGTTTGAACTTATGAAGATATCCATCATTCCCTATAAAACATCCACTGTGTTTAGAAAGAGAACTTATTAAGTCACTGTCTGGGGTCGCTCGCGTGCAAACACACACACACACACACACACACACACACACACACACACACAAACAGGCACACACACACACACACACATTCACGTTATCATGTGGACAAGAGCCAGATGTGGGTTGGAAGTGAGGGACGTTGTACCGGTGCACTCATCAATTATACTGATGTGTTCACTCGCCAATTAGGACGAAGTAAGATCATTTGCTCCACAAGTCATTTTCTCAGCGGTTCCCATCAATTAATGTGTGAAGTCCTTGTAAGGTGGAGATAAAATCTCTTAGATCCCTACAAACATTAAGGCAGTGGCGTAGTGGGGGGGGGGCCAAAGGGGGGCATCCTGTCCCGGGCGCTAGTCACAAAGGGGCACCAAATGGTATATTTTATATATAATATTATATGGTTTTCAAATAGGGAGGGGGTGGGCGCTAAAAAGTTATTGTGCCCCGGGCGCGAGTTAAGCTTGTTACGCCACTGCATATAGGGTCTTGATAATAAATTTTTAAAAATCAAATAAAACAATAAAAATAAAAACTTAGAAGTGAATAATACTGGACTATTGTCATTTTTAAAGGAGAAAATGTCCATAAAAGTAGAGTTTTAGACCAATGCTGCAGCAGCACAAGATGACAGATTAACACTGTCAGTTTGAGACATATTGTTGCAGCCACACTTTGTCAGTTTGGAGACTTTTTATTAGCCTCCTTCTTTTAAAGGGGGGACTGTACTCACATGCTACAGAACCCTTGAGGCTGGGTGGGGGTCTCAGGTGACAGTTAAATGTATGCCATACAGTGCACAGTTTATATATTTGGTAAAAAAATTAAATACGAGTCTCTCTACACAATAACGTATCACATTACATACAATTTTCGTCATGAGGTGTGGCCAGGTGGAGCTTTTGTCGGGTTTCTGAAAAGGCTCCTGAATTTCGTTCAATGAGAAGGAGAAGGAAAGAAAAGGAGGGTAAGTTGTGTCATGTATAAGGCGCCGTTCTGTCCATCAGGCAAACTAACTGACCCCCCCCCCACACTGAAATAAGAGACCCTTCATTTTTTTTATTTCTATTAAATATAATGCTAACAGGGCCCCTTCATGTTTATTCCACACGGCCCCAAAATATCTCTGGACGTCTGTGCCTAGGCTCCCAAAATATCTCTGACGCCTCTGTCTAGGGTTCCCAAAATATCTATGGAGTCACTCCCTAGGGCTCCCAAAATATCTCTGGACGCCTCTGTCTAGGGTTCCCAAAATATCTCTGGACGCCTCTGTCTAGGGTTCCCAAAATATCTATGGAGTCACTCCCTAGGGCTCCCAAAATATCTCT
Organism: Bulinus truncatus; assembly: GCA_021962125.1. Taxonomy (NCBI): domain Eukaryota; kingdom Metazoa; phylum Mollusca; class Gastropoda; family Planorbidae; genus Bulinus; species Bulinus truncatus. Next base: position 594,565 of record JAGDYQ010000149.1, on the reverse strand, counting down.
GGACGCCTCTGTCTAGCGTTCCCAAAATATCTCTGGACGCCTCTGTCTAGGGTTCCCAAAATATCTATGGAGTCACTCCCTAGGGCTCCAAAAATATCTCTGGACGCCTCTGTCTAGGGTTCCCAAAATATCTCTGGACGCCTCTGTCTAGGCTCCCAAAATATCTCTGGACGTCACTCCCTAGGGTTCCCAAAATGTCTCTGGATGCCTCTGCCTACGGCCCAAAAATATGTATGAACGGCCGTGGTATATAGCTAATGGTAAAAAAAAAATGAAATACGCGTCTCTCTAAACAATTACGTAAGACTCTGTCATCACTTGTTTACAGTAAAAGAATATTTGCTATAAAAAATCTTTAAGTTTTTAATTTTTCTTTAAAAAATCCCAGTTTAAATTGATTATAAAGATCTCGGAGAAATGTGCCATTTTTCTGAATTCAAATTAAAAAAAAAATCTTAAAAAAAAAATAAAAATTAATGAACATTTCCATCTCCACGCATTCAAACACGTCCTCCTGTCAATGTAAGACAGATGGGAAGTTGAGTTAAATGAATTAAACTGTCTTTAGGTATCAAATTATAAATATCACAAGAAGAAAAAAAATGACGTTATTTATCCCTGACGTCAAACGTCACTTTAAAGTAATGATAACATTAGATATCACTGATGTTATGTATTATTTGTTATATCATTATGAATTACTGTATTAGCAACAAACATTCATCTCTGATATCATACTTGTAGGCACACTAACTACACAGCGACCATGAATCACTCAAAACGTTTGAGATGGAAGAACTTAGAATTTCAAAGTTGGCAACTGTTGCGTGCTGGTTTTTACTTTTGTTTTGTCTGGTTGCAGTGACGATGTACAAACACCAAATAACAGAAGAGTCAAATGCAGGCTTTGTATTTTCCTTCTTTAATCTTAGTGTTTATTTCACAACATCAAATCTTTACATCAAAAGTTCATAAAATAACATAATCCAATAGTCTCTAACGCCTTCTATATACAGTGGCGTACCTGGGGGGTCGGTGGGTGAGGGCCAGCACCGAGCGTGAACTTTTATTACTTTTTAGGGGGCGCTTAAAAATGTATAGATTAAATTGAAATACCTAAATGAGAGGGCGGCAAAATCGTCTTCAACCCTGGGCGGCCGATACCCACGCTACGCCGCTGTCTATATATATTTCTACTGCTGTCTTTTCTATTAAAATCATGCCCTGACTAACTGCTAGAATAATAGAAGACTATAGTGGACTTCGTTACATCTCGCGTTAACTCTCTACGCTTGCCTCAGCCCCATTCTTACTCTATCCCCAAATATTTTACCATACTGAACTCTTGACTTAACCTCTCAAAGAGTTACCTTACATATTATCCTACATTCTAACCAATGTGTGAGAACCTGTTCTCCACAGCAACCATCGTTTGCATGGATGAACCGGGATGGATGACAATACCGCATAACATTAAATATTGCTTTTTCCTAATTCTTTTTTAAAGAATGTTTATATTGATTCTGCCTTATATTGTTAATTGTAGTTATGTGAGTCATGATGACATTTTTAAGATAAGAAGAAAATAATTTGTTTGATTGCAAATGAAGTAAATTGAGTTTATAATTCTAAGATAGAGAGTTCAAGTTCCCGTCATCGAGCAGACGAAGTGTAGAATTCATTTGTTTCTGTTTCCATTATGTATAAAGGGATTGTGTGGTCATCACAATGCTCGCCGCCATTATTTCTCCAAGCCCATCGATCATCCGTCCTCCAAGATGGAGATCAGCCTATATATATATCATATATAATAATACTCATTTCCAGTCTGCGTTAAATCGAAAGTAAAGAATTAATACAACAGTATTCCAGTTTAAAATACAATCATGAAAAATCGGATCTGTCGAGGCAAAAAACTAACCTAGCCTACCAATCAAGCATAAGGAGGATATAACTCTATTCAAGGTTTTATACCCAGTCTGCGTTAAATCGAAAGTAAAGAATTAATACAACAGTATTCCAGTTTAAAATACAATCATGAAAAAATCGGATCTGTCCGAAACCAAAAAATAACCTAGCCCACCAATCAAGCATAAGAGGATATAACTCTATGCAAAGGTTTTGCACGGTACAGCTAGTGTTTATATATATATGTAAGCAATATATATTTCTGAGACTGTTTATAAATGAGGCTTCCACCATAACATCTCAGAGAATAACTTTCTCTAAATGGGACAGGCGCAGAGCTGCCAAATTGGATAATTTATATCAAGATGTAGAATTTTTATTTAGCTAGGTAGATAAAAGGAAAAAAACTTGCTATAAAACAGATGTGGATATTTTAAAAATATTTCTGGATAATTATTGGGGAATTTTTTCGGCAGTCCCGAGCAGAGGTTAGAAAACGTCGGCAAGTTTTCTTTTCATTTTTCATAAAAGTCTTACAAATTTGGTCACATCTTTCAGACGCATTTATGCATGCAGATAAGTTTCTTTCTATAAAAAAAAAACGGAGAAAATATCAGCAACTTCAAAAAAAAACAAACAAATATACGAGAAATTAGCATACTGAAGAAATTCGACCTTATTTTAGTACATATGTGTATATAGGACTTACTATCTACAACACAACTTTCACCGTTTTGACACAACATAATGTTTGTATTATTTGAATAAAATGTCCAGTTAATTATCATCCACTGACCCCTATTCGTCAATTCTAAAGTCACCACCGCCATGCTGATAACCTTCCATTTTTCTATTTGACCACTTACTGGACAAGATAACCGGACAGTTAATCAGTCTGTTGTTAATCTACTCAAGTGCCATTGTTGTGTCCACCGCTGGACGGAGGATAGGGTGACGGGGGCAAGGGTGGGGTGGGGGATGTGGTGGAGAGAAGTAATACTGTCCCCGGGGGCCCATAAGCTTACGAGAGGAAAAAAGAGAGGCATCGAAGGCAGGTCGTGACCTCCCCCTTCCCCCCCCCTCCCACCCCCCAACCACCGGTGGGGCTTAGAGAGTACACGCAGATGTTGTTTTGGAAATAGTGACAAGACACGTCACGTCGGTGACAATTTTGTTCTCTTGTCACGTGACAGATATATCACGTGATAATGTTCCGGGCAGGTCGTAAAATATCATGTGACTATAGGAAGCGTATCGGGCACGACGAACGATGACTTGACACGCGGCGATACGAGACTAGTCAGACACTGTAAAATACGAGACGAGACGCGACGATACGAGAAACATTGTCTGGCACCAAATACAGGAATGAAGTAAAACTTTATTTGAGTTGTTGTTTTTTTTTTTTTAAACTTACCACCAATAGATTAACACAAGCTAACATTTTATGACTTTCGATCCCAGCAGAGCGGATGACGGTGCAGGGTTAAGGCCTCAATAATGCTAATTACTTAAAGGCCCCTATCTATGGCCTCAATGGAAATAGCAGTGTAAAAAGCGATAGCCTAGAATAGTGGGTGTGGTAGCTCAAAGGGCTTTGTTGAGCCTGATGTGTGCCCATTTTTATTTTACACCTTAGCTTGAATATTATTTCTTCTTACTAGCTGTACCCTGCAAAACCTTTGCATAGAGTTATATTCCCTTAGGTTTATTCAGTAGGCTAGGTTATTTTTAGTTTCGGACAGATCCGATTTTTTCATGATTTTATTACTATTGTTTACGTTTGACGATTTTAAACTAGAACACTGTTGTATTAATTCTTTACTTTCGATTTAACGCAGAACCCACACCGCTATTATTTATATAGATTATTTTATTTTGACTCCAAACGCCTTTGTTGAACCTGGGTCTGGAATGGCTCCATTATTGCCAGCCCCGTAGCGTGAAAATTCTACAGCAGGGGCCATACATTCTACAGCAGGGGCCAGAAATTCTACAGCAGGGGCCAGACATTCTACAGCAGGGGCCAGACATTCTACAGCAGGGGCCAGACATTTTACAGCAGGGGCCAGACATTCTACAGCAGGGGGCAGGTAGTACATTTTACTAAGTAGAACAAATAAGCAGAGGGGGCCAGACAAAACGCAGGGAAGCCCGGCCCCTCCTGCACGCTACGGGCCTGATTATTGCACTAAAAAGAGTACCACATAAACTGTCTTATTAGTGGTTCGGTATTTTGTATATAGTTAGTAAAGTTATAAAAATAAAAATAGGAAAGATATGAGTAAATTAGACTTTTGGAAACAACAAAGACTCACTAATCGCCACTAGTAGGTAAATAATTTTTTAGTAAAGTAGTAGAAAAGAAAGATTAGTCGTTAGTCCATTAGACATGACTTCTTAAAATAAATTAAATTTCTGATTTACAATTATGGCCCATACTTTGTGAAGTCCCAGTTGACCAGCTGCTTTAGACCAAGTCTAGGAAACTGTTTAACAATTGAAACAAACTCCTTCAACTGCGACACCTTTTTTTTTATAAAAAGGAGAAAAAAAATACTTTTAACTCTTCTCATTTGTTTCCATTGATCGGTCTCCAGATCAGTGATGACTCTCTATCCCCTCTCCCTCCCCACCCCCCCACCTCCAGCTTCCTGATAGTACCCAATTAAATCCTCAACAGTACAAAATGTGTCTGTAGGAAGCTAACACAAGATAGAAATGTCTGGGTGGTTTTTTTTTTTTTGGTTCAGGGGTTTTTTTTAAGGGGGAGGGAGAGGAGGAGGTCGGTAAGAGGTTGTAGGGGTGGGTGGGGTGAGTAGGGGGTTGGGGGGGAGGGGGGTAGTTTAAAAAAAAAGTCATTCGATGGAAGGGAGATAACTTCAAAGTCATTTATAGAACATTTAAAGGCAGGATGGGTCTGCACTTAACGGGTGTTGTTATATAATGAAACATTAATAAAACGGGATTGTTGACAAGAACAGAGGCGGATTAAAGGACGCGCGCACCAGGAGCGTGCCCAGAGCCCTCGAATATTTAGTGTGCCCCACAAAGCCAAATTTTAAAAACCTTAGATATGTCTCTGTTTAGTCTAAATGGCCTAACATTTCTTCTGGCCTCCCTGGGCCTTAATTGAACTAAGTCCGCCCCTGAACAATAAATGTTAACTTTCCTTGACTGTTTCGGAGAGTATCACATAATATTTAGCAATATTTTGTGATCTCTCCTTCCTGTTCTTAGAGACATACCATGATCCACGGGGGATGGATCATAGGGGTTCTCTAGTCAGGAAAAAAACCCATTACTTGCGAGGGTGGTGGTACTGAGGTCAATGAGGACTATCCGAGACCGCAGTATTCACAGCTGATGGTGGTGACGGATGTGGTCGGCACACAACACCCTTCCACTCCGTCCCACTCAAGCACACCTGCGCAGCCTGCCATTTCGGGCTGAGGGTACAGGCACACTACACCCTCCCCTCTGTCCGAGTGGCAGGAAAAACCCCGTTCCTTGCCATTCTGGCCGATCAGCAGTACACACACCCTGCTGGTCTGGCCAGTTTGGGCAAGGATTAAAACCCATCTTTCTGCCATCCCTGCTGATGATAGCGGGCACACTTACCCCGCCGCTCTGTAGGGATGGCAGACGTGCATCAGCGCCGCCAACAATGCTGGTGTGGTAGGCACACTACACCCTACCATGCTGGCAATGGCGGCGTATAAAACAAAAAATTAAAAAAAAAAAAAAAACCTGAACAATAATTGTTCCCGTAGCAACTGCGTTTATATAACGCATGTAAAAGATTTGTTGCGGGAGTGTATCACAAAATATTTTGGCATGTTTTGTGATCTCTCCTTCCTGGTCTGAGAGACATACCATGATCCACGGGGGATGGATCATAGGGGATCTCTAGTCAGGAAAAAAAAAACCTTTACTTGCGAGGGTGGTGGTACTGTGGTCAATGAGGGCTATCCGAGACCGCAGTATTCACAGCTGGCGGAGGTGACGGATGTGGTCGGCACACAACACCCTTCCTCTCCGTCCCACTCAAGCTCACCTGCGCAGCCTGCCATTTTGGGCTGAGGGTACAGGCACACTACACCCTCCCCTCTGTCCGAGTGGCAGGAAAAACCCCGTTCCTTGCCATTTTGGCCGATCGGCAGTACACACACCCTGCTGGTCTGGCAAGTTTGGGCAAGGATTAAAACCCATCTTTCTGCCATCCCTGCAGATGATAGCGGGTACACTCACCCCGCCGCTCTGTAGGCATGGCAGACGTGCATCAGCGCCGCCAACAATGCTGGTGTGGTAGGCACACTACACCCTACCATGCTGGCAATGGCGGCGTTAAAAAAAAAAAAAGAAAAAAAAAATGAACAATAATTGTGACATCATTCCACATCGGACATTTGGCGACAAAACTAGGTTTTTTTAAAATTCTGATATTCATAGTTACAGTTAGGGAGCGACCGATAATCGGATCGCTATCGGTATCGGACCGATATTGGCACTATCGGTTAATATCGGATCGGCCGATTGTTCTAGGGAGCGACCGATAGTCGAACCGATATTGGCACTATGGGTTAACTGTCGGACCGGCCGTTTTTTGGCTGCCGATACATTGTTTTTTTTTTTCACAACAGAGTTGCAGAAAAGAAAATCAGTAAATAACCCAATTCTATAACTAGATCACACAAGATTTAAAAAAAAAGGAAAAAAAAAACCCGTACACAGAAATTGTCACGTATACATCAGAGATACGACCTTGGAACAATAGGATTGGCCATGGAAATCTAGATATAGCATCAGGAAGGACAACCAATATTTTAAAAAATACGGTTTAGGCTAACACACAATCAAGTGTTTAGCGTTAGTCTTCATGTTTAATAGCAGTTTTGTATTTTTGGTACTTATGTTTTTATGAAATAAACACAAACGCAATTAAAGTTTGAAAACTTTTAATAACAAATTTTTTAATTTAAAATCTTTATTTTGTCAATTTAATTATTTTTCGTTTTTTCATTGGTTTTTCATGAACGGTCTCATTCAATTGCTTAACATAATTTTTAGACGAACAATTAAAAAAATTAACATAAATAAGTTCTTTTAAATTATGATTGAAATAAAAAAATAATTTCTTCAATCAGCAATGACTCATCAATTGTTACTCTATCAACAATTTAAACAATTTTTTTTTATTTGTTTGTTCTAGAAATAGTTTCAGACTACTTGCTGATCTTTTCAATGAATTAAATACTTTCCAATTTAGTAGGTAAGTAGAGAAGGTGTACTCAGATGGCTTCAATAGCCCTCCTCTGTTGACATTGTTAAAAAAAAGCATCCAGCTTTTTCAATCTTAATTCGTCAATGTCTTTAAAATTTTTATCGACTAATATTTCTCTAAAGCTTTTATTTTAAAAATTATGTTATTATAGAATATATATGAAAATGTAGTAAAATAAAAGGGCTTTTAAACAATATATGTTTCAAAGTGATATTATTATGCAAGTATTTTGTTATTTTTAAAAAGTTTAGATGAAAAAAATAAACAAAAATAAATAAATTAAACAATTCACAAACACAAAGAAGAAAAAAAAATTCAGTATGATTCATTTCAATAAAAGTTACTTTTTATTAAACTACATTCAATTCTCTGTGTGTAGGATATTTTTGAAGACACTATAATCTATAATACAAATTTTACATCATATGTTCCGGTTTCCGTCTGTCATCGCGACTTCCGTCTGTCATCCAACATGGCGGCATAAACAATTCATCCAAGATGGCGGCATAGACAATTCAAAGATGGCAGAAACATTTACTGTTTTCTTCTTGACATGCATAATCCGGCTACCAACTGGCCAGCCGAGTAAAAAGTCTCCTACATGGCTGCCAGAATTGACATTGGACCAGCCGTATGTTTAGTGCCGAGGTGACAAAACACCGTACACTAAAATACGGTAGGTAAGATCGTGAATGCCAAATGGCAATCACAATGTGATACTGTTTTCGACCGCCTCAATCATTACCAAATGGCAAGAAGCGATCTTAGAAGTAACACAAAATCATGCCAAATATTTTGTGATACTCTCCGAAACAAATTTTTAAGTCAAAAAGTGGTTCCAAAGGCCTATCTATATCTCACAGTAACGTAATAAATCTATGGTGTTCAATTTGTTAATAAATGAGAAGCGATTGTAAAAGAAATATTTACAGAAATCGTTCAATTAATATTCTGTGTTATGTTCCACAATCTCAATTTTAAACCAAAATTATGGATAGCTAAATATAATGTAATATTTATATTGTTTCAATTGTTATTATTTCTAAAATATGTCTATTTCTAATGTACAATTATTTCCCTTTATTACTAACCTAAAAAAAAATACGTCACTTTTTTTCATTTGTTGACTATTACGTCACATGAATGAATTGAATAAGGGTTGAGATTGAGTAGCGCCGTACACAACGTTTACAATGCAAACTAACCCATTTATGATGGGGGCTTCACACAGAGTGTGTATGGAGGGGGCCCAGTTTGAGGAGGGCCCCCAAAATATTTTTTAAACTAAATATTAAGTACATTATCTCATGTCAAAATGTAGTGGCTCCCGAAGATGCCTAAAATCCCTTGGTTCGGCATTGGCTTCACAGAACTATAATGTTGAAAGCTTTGATATGTCTTTCTTTTTTAAGAGGCCTAATGTTTTCTGCGCCTGCGGCCTCAACTGCATTGATGGAATACTATGTTTTTAATTGAAGGTCAGCTAAAGCTACACAACGATTCTTTCTTCTCGGGACCAAGCTTGAGAAGCGTCAAAAAATTATCTCATGCCAAAACGCGAGGGGTAGCCCCCAAAGAGGCCAAGCCACCGGGCCCGTAAATCCCTAGGTTCTGCACTGCCGGGTCGGCAATTTTTCTTAGTTAATTGTACTATGCTACAATGTAAAATAGTAAATAAACCACCAGTTAAACATGTAGCGTTTTGCTTAACACAAGCACTCACTCACGTCTCTCTTTTTTTTTTAAATACGCCATGTTGAACGTCATAAAACATTAAATGAATAACTGTTTGGAAAGGAGTCTATTAAAATATTATGAAGGAATATGATTTTAAGAGTTGTTGTTTATGTTTACCCATAGTGAGGATTATTTCTTTTGGGAGGAACTATTTAACATATGAATTTTATTTGATGTATTATTAGGAGTCCCTATTCTCAAATGTATTTTGGCTACAATAATCTGTTCATGTCCTTGGGGCCACTGCAAGTATATAGACCAGAGATGAGCGGACAGCGGACGCGTCCGATTGCGGACGCAGATCCGCAGACTTTTCCGAATCAGCGGACTGACAGCGGATGCTTCGTATGGTTAAGTTGCGGACTCGCGGACTGACGCGGATCTTCTTTAGCGTTACCATAAACAATTTCAAGTCATTTAAACAGATAAATTTCAGCAATGCGGACGCGCGGACTGACTGCGGACCAATGTTGTAAGATTCTGCGGACGCGGATCATTGATAGAAATCTGCGGACGGACGCGGACGCTAAATTTCAAGATCCGCACACCTCTGATATAGACTGATTGTTAACGCGCTAAAATATATATCACCATTTTCAACTCCAACTGTGTGCCTACTCGCCGGTCCGGGTACCGGGCCTTTGATAACTAGTCAGATACAAAAGATATTTAAAAATTTCTAAAAATGATGTGTTTTAACAGAAAAAGGACCAAAAATCTGCTGGGATCAACATTGACCATGCAACAAGAAAAATTCAAAAATATAAATCTAAGTTATAAAAACGAACATTTTAATGTCTATTGATAACAACAAAAGCTCAATTTCAGTATGTTTTATAACTTTGCTAAAAATATTTTACAAGATTAGTGTAACTATTATACCAGCTTATGATAATTTTTCAAAGAACATTATATTTATTTATCAACTGGTCACTCTTATCTACACCCCCCATATATTTATTGTAATCCTGTATTATGGTTGGTTGGTCAACAGTAAGTTCCTAAAATTTCCCATTTACTTAGTCTGTCATTTAAATGTTCCAAATCCATTTGCATTATGCATAGTGGACATAACCGAAACAGTTTTATTGTCCCTCCATCGTACTGTCAATAACTCCCTTTCTAACTCATCTCGTATCCCCTCTTTTAGATTTTTCAAAGATTGGGGAATACCTTTACATGTCCTAAGAATAGTTCCACATGCTCCTACCCCTAAATTCCATAGATCTTTAGACAATTGTATAGTAGTATAAAAATTATCGACTAATAATTTATACCCCTCTTTAGCTAAAGATTTAATTAATTTCATTACCACCCCATATGCCAATCCAAAAGGCCCATTATCCTGTTTACCTAAATATAAATGAAAATCATAAGTATACCTAGAAAGAGAATCAGCTAATACCCATAACTTCATTCACCACTTAGTCGGCTTATCCCTTATGTGCTGCCTAAAAATATATCTACCTTTATTTCTTATCATTCTTTAATCTATTGATAAGGCTGAAACAATTTTATACATTACAATCTAATAAAGTTAAAGAAAAAATGTACTTTACATAACTTGTTGGTTTTGTCTTCAGTTTGAGGATTAGACACCTTTAGAAAGCTCATTATAGATTTCAATCTATCACGAAACATAAAAGCTCTGGCCCAAAGTCCATTGTATAGTGATTTAGTAGACCAGAAGCGGTCAATGTTCTGTGCTTGAACAAGTCCAGCATACATGATAAGTCCACAGAATCTGTAGAATTCATCTGGTGTAGGATCAAACCAGTCTTGGTAAACACAAGGTTTTGTAGGTCCATAATGTCTGGCATTGCTATTATTAGTCACAAATATGAATTACTAAGTCCAAAGTAAAATAAAGTTTTTAAAATGCCACTGCATTGCAGAATTTCCTAATGTCTTCCCTTGTTTTAGTTCCTCCGAGTTGTTGAATGCCTGGATCCCTCTCAGGTAGAAAATTCTTTGGTGGTTCTGGTAATGTGTCATTCATATCATCATGCCATACGATCTGGGGGATAAAAAAAATATGTAAAGAAAACCATAAATAAAAAAAAATTCAGCTTATTTATCGAGCTACAATTAATTATTTTATAATGATGAAAACAAAATATCATCAATACAGATATGTAAATATTATGTAAACTTCAGTTTTTTTTGTGTTTTTTTTGTGATTACGAAAATCTGCTGATTGGCAATAACACAAAAATAAAACAGTAACAGTAATTCTAGCGGTAGAGAACTAAATAAATAATATTTATACATAAACATTTATATAATAAAGTATAAATCTTTATACTTTTCTCTTATTTTATAACTATTCCCACATTTTAAGTTCTAAAGAATAAATAAATGAACAAATAAATAAACATAAAGATCATTAAGACAAAGTCAAAGCATTTTGGTTCAATACTTACACATGTGAGTTTGGAAGTGTTGAAAACTTAAATTAAAACTAATATTTTCAGCTTCAAAGTCATCTGAAGAAGTAATGAGCTCCCAAGTTTCATCTTTGTCACTTGAATCAAGTTTATTTTCCTCTAAATAATCAGAATCTAAGTCCATTTTAGTGTAGTCTGTAGTGACTGACAAAACGTAAACAAATCAAAATGGCGTTCGGTGGGACGCATGATAGCGTTATTTTATTTCCGAGAAATTGCTGTTAAAATAAAAATTGACAATTATTTTTTAGTAGAAAGTATTTAGAAAGCATATTTTTAAATAAAAATATTATACTAGACATAAAAAGTCACATTTTATTGTATGCCGTCTGTTGGGCTTTAATCCTTGCGTCAGCCTAAACCGTACACAGCTAGAATGAAATTTTGTTTGGTTGTCTATCCTGGTGTTATATCTAGATATCCATGGATTGGCATTTCTTAATTCTAATATATGACCTTGAATGATACATTTAGTGAACATCTGTGCGTATTTTTTGTTGGGATGGGAAGTTGGGGGGGGGGGGGGGGCCCCAAACAAGACTTTTGTGTGGGCGAAGCGTCACGGAATATGACAGGGAAGGGGTAAGCATGGGTTGACATACGTCATTATCTGTATTAGCACGAGAGAAACACGTGTTTGGCAATTGGCATTGTTGTTGCTTAAGGGGCTGTCCATTAATTGCGTCAACAAAATAGGGGGGAGGGGGGTCAGAAAATTTTTGACAATTGTTGACAAGGGGGAGGGGAGGGAGGTCAAGAAAAGTTGACGTCAACAATGTTACTTTTTTAAATTTAATATAATTACTTAATAAATAGGAAAATTAAGCAGCGTTTGTAGTTCTGTGTTACACACTCGCCTGACATTCAGTATTTTAATTAAACTAACTATATTCCTACTAATTTTGCCACATAAACATTTTGGAAGCCACCTTTTTAGGGGGGGGGGGTTAATCAAATGTTGACGTAATTTTATAGGGGGGTCTCGGAAAGTTTGACAAGTTGATGACAAGGGGGGGGGGGAGGTAAAAATCGCCAAAAATTTGTTGACATAAATAATGGACAGCCCCTAAAAATAAAATATCGGTATCGGTATCGGTATCGGTAAAAATGCTGGGGGAAAATATATCGGTATCGGACTATCGGTAAAAAGGCATATCGGTCGCTCCCTAGTTACAGTGGCGTTACTATGTTGCCAACCAGGAGCTGTATTTTCACTGCTTTAGTACGAGAACTGGGCGGCATATTTCGATTTTGCCCCGGGCGCCATTGATATTTGAGTAACGCCTCTACATATAGCTATTACAACTACAATTTCCAGGTCAGACAATTTATTCGCTACAACATATATTTGATTAGACTTTAGCGTTTGAAATTATTGAGTAGCGTGCCAGGATAATAAAGGAGGACAAGATTCAATGAACTTCGAACTTTCAGTTTTTTTTTTAAAAGACCTTTTGAAAACGTTGTTAACCAACAAATGACATCATTCATGTACCTTATGTTATCAAAGTTCCCCCGAATAAAATAAATAAAAAAAAGAGCACAATCTTTGGTTCCATCCACTAGTGAGGGATCTGAAGTCAAAAGACGAGAAAATTGAAGTCACGGATGTGAGGTCTATTGTTGAAAATCTCATGACATGAACATAAAAACATCATGCTGTAAGATTTGAAAGAGGCAAATAGAAATATGGGAATAAAAGGGAAACAAAATTGGAATAAACCAAAGTAGTAAACATCAGAGAGAGAGGGGGAAGGAGAGGGAGAGAGAGAGAGAGAAAGAGAGAGAGAGACAGAGAGAGAGAGAGAGAAAGAGAGAGAGAGAGTGAGAGAGAGAGAGAGAGAGAGAGAGAGAGAGAGAGAGAGAGAGGATGTACATGTAGGATTTGGCCGTTGTCTTCAAATTGAGGTGGGGCGGGGGGAGAGGGGCCCCCAAATGTCATATATTGTCAGGGATCCCAGCATTCCTGGCTACGGCCCAGGGGGGTATATTAAACTAGTTTTTTTTAAATGTTGCGGATCTATCTATCTATCTACCTATCTATCTATCTATCTATCTATCTATCTATCTATCTATCTATCTATCTATCTATCTATCTATCTATATATATATATATATATATATATAAATTCATGCGGGAGATTTACACAAATCTTTTAATTCTATTTTCGCGACAGATCCTGACATACAATCAAGTAAGTAAATGAGGACATAAAGCTAGAGTACACAATGAGGACATAAAGCTGGAGTACACAATGAAAACAGAAAGCTAGAGTACACAATGAGGACATAAAGCTAGAGTACACAATGAGGACAAACAAATAAAGATAGTGGAGGAAGACATGCCAAGAAGAAGACATCAATTACACAAGACAATGTTTACCACTAACAAAGACAGAAACATCCAAGACAAATCACTGTGTGATATTGGTCAGTGACATTATCATTGAAGTAATAATAAAGTTTAAACACTGTAATACAACGATAGGTCCTGTCCGGCAAAAATCACCGCCTGTATACGACCTGTCCTTACACAAATGATGGTGAATTTACTGAAACTATTGGTCAATCAACATTGAGTGATCGTTTAGTCACTTTTAGACTGACAAAAGCATAATTTGATTTTGTCACTGGTAAAAAATGCTGACTGCTCTGTGAATCACCGTGGCTGTGGTCAGTAGCTTTAGAGCAGTGAGCAAACAGCGGGGTAATCAATGGACTGCTTCGTTTGGTCAGTGAGTCAACATACACATGACTAATAATGCCGTATATCTTTTTTTTTTCAAATAAAAAAAAATGAAAGGTATCAATAGCCTTACACAAAGCCATCATCAGCCCTTTGAATCTGTGTGTAAATCCTATACTTTGAATTTTTATTTTTCATAACTCCTTTACAAATAACTTACAGTCCTATTTTTTAATCTCTTTGCATGCACTTGCTGTGTCATTTTCTAACCATGGACGGAAGTAAAGATATCAGAAAGTTACAAAAAAAAATCTGACAGGCTAGTGACCGGTGAAAGAAATCTATTTATAAACATTACAACACTTCCGTCGAAGAAAGTGTTGACATAGAAGTATGATAGAAGTGGTCTTCAGACCTTGAACAATGTAATGCATGAGAGTTGGGTCCACTCTGTATAAATAGCCGTCGGTCATCGACCGGGTTGAATACAAAGAACAATAGTGAATAAATAAAAGACAGACGGGATGGATAGACAGGTAACTGCTAGATGTACTCGGTATAGAAGAATTGGATTTCTCAAAACTCATCGGAAAGAGCAGAGGTGTTCAACATGTGGCGGTAGGAGTGGTTAATGGGGGGTACCGTGAACAGAGAAATACATATATACAAATATTTCTTCATTAATATATTGATAAAAGTCAGTTTGGGGACCGACTCTGGCTACGAGCCATCAATCAGTCTTTATATATATTTAGTATAGTTTCTATACTGCATATATTCATATGTTTTGGTTAGTTGTGTGTTTTAAAGGGCGGTGAACTCATTTTTCATCACTAAAATGTATAAAATAAAACAAATAAACTAAAAAAAAAACTTCAAAAAATAAAATACATTTACTAAAATGTACTAAAAAATGAAAATAAAAAAAAGTCATTAGGCCTAGATTATACAAACATTTATAGAGATTATATTGACTAAATAAAAGTGTCAGTGATACATTGTATATCTTGTATTAATAAAATGACAAAATTTCAACATTAAAATATGTATTATTATATTTCAACCTCTGTATATTGCTGATATAAGTTAATCAGTATAGTCACTGACTTTTTTTTTTAATCAATTTATTTTCTAGAATTATTTGTACGACCTAAGCCTAAGGAAAATTTTAAAATAAGTATTTGTTTTTAAAAATTGTATGTTATATTTAGTTGATTGTTGCTGAGCATACACTCTCACAGACATAGATTCATATACATAAAGTATAAATGTATAAAAGTATATTCTTCCAAAGTCAAATATCAAACACGCAGAAACAAAGTAACGGATTGTGCTGATGACGTCATTTGGAGATTTTCCCGAGCTAAAGGCTGTTACCTTAACAACTGATATTTGTCCAGACTTGTTAGTTGACCGTAACTAGGCCCAATGTTTGCTTAGTTTGACCACAGCTGTCAGTCAGCTTCAAATTACTGAGATGTCCGAGCTCTGTTTGCACACATGCAGCTAGTGGACAGTTGACCGCCGCAATCACTGCTCTATAAAAAATGTCGCCAGGACTGGCTAAAATGGCTAAACTGTCTCGTGAAAGTGATGTTATGGCAAAGTCACATTGTAACAACACATACAGTTTCTAGTGGTCAAGTCACAATGTAACAAGATTTATATTTTGAACATGGTGTGTAATGGTTTGTACGCCCCGTGGTAGAGTCATTAAGTCATAAAAAATGTTGCTATAGTGTAGCCTGCAAGATAGTAGCAGATGTCACAAATACTTTGATGTCACAAATACTTTGGTGTCACAAATACTTTGATGTCACCAATACTTTGATGTCACAAATACTTTGATGTCACAAATACTTTGTATTTTTACCTGTCTTACAACCAGATGTTACCTCCATGTTATATCGTTTCTCTGCACGGGCTGTAGATAATATCAACTTTTGTCCCCAGCGGACATAACCCCCAGCGGACAAAACCCCCAAAATATTAAGATTGAATATAAGTCAATAGTATTAATACTTCTACATATACGAAGTTGACCTTGGACTAAGGGACATGTTTTTCGATATAATAGATATCATTGTTACGATGTAGGTTATTTTAGCACAATTGTTTACGGTTTAGGAACAAAATGTGCGTGGGGAGGGGGTACATCATTGTGACCAGATAGAAGAATAATTTACGTGAAGGCACGCCCCATCGTCCCCCTCCCATGTTAATTAGTTGTGAGTCACCGGTGGTACTGAGCTCACGGAGACAATTTACCTGGGAAAGAATGTTCGTGACCGTGACACGTAGGATGAAGTTGGAACCGTTACGAACGTCGTGGGGCAGAATCTTCTCACGAGGGTTAACTGAGTTGGAGGGTGTCATAGGTTTCCTTATTTAGAATTCCCCACCCACAGACCCGTCACATAAATTACCCCGAGTGTAGAGTCAGTTGGACTGAGAATTAATTAGGAATAATTAATCACCGGTGTCAAAGCCAATCGTTTACTGTATATAAGCTGGACGATTTTGTATGGGAGACAGAGAGGAGGAGAGAAGAGACAGGAGCGAGACTGAGAACTAGAGAGCAGGAGCGGAAGAGTGTGGCGTAAGCTGAAGTACTGTATGTGTGAGAACTGGCGTCTACATAGCTACATAATAAACTTGTTTTATCAGCAAAGAAACCGGTATTTTGTTGACTTATTAGCGGAGACTGAAAGTGAGCTTTGAAAATAGAAATATTGTCACCAGAACATCTACATCTACTCTCTCATACACCTAGACAACGATCTGTACGTGGCCAGGATTAGCGTTAGGACTATCCGCCGGACGTAACAATCATGTTTGTCAACACAGTCTATCATTAGGCATGTTTCTATGCTGTTTTACCTTAAAAAAGGACCGGCTTTCGACCACTGTGGTTCATATGCTGTTTGCTTTACCGTCTGCTATACAATGTGTGTCTGGCGCGAGAATTAAACGGTAGAATTAAGACACGGTCACTATTGGCCTTGGGCTAAAACCTTTCATTTTATTTTTTTTTTAATCTTGCAATATAAGCTGTCTGTTGATGTAAAGTTAACAAGAGAATGACTTAGGACCACTATTGCTCGACGGGTTAATGCAGCTAATTGGGGTACTTTGGAAAAATATTCCCTTAAAATACGTATTTTAATATATATTTTCATCCAGGTATTATATATTACATTTTAAAATAAAAATGAGGGCCAAATAATAGATTTTATAACAAAAATAGGGGAGAGGTCCAGTGGGGGTTTTGACCGCTGGGGGTTATGTCCGCTGGGGATTTTTCAGCTGGGGGTTTTGTCCGTGGGGGTTTTGTCCGCTGGGTGTTTTGTCCGGATACCATGTAATATAGTGGTCCTCAGTCAGATGTTACCTCGATAGTTATGTCCTGTTCATCAACCAGATATTACCTCAATATAGGCTAATATTATGCTCCTCAATCAGATGTTACCTGGATGTAATATTCTGGTAATCAACCTGATCCTATCTAGTTATAATATCCTGATCCTGAACCTAATGTTACCTTGTTGTAATATCTTGGACCTCAATCAGATGTTACCTCGATGTATTATATATTATATTTTGGTCTTCAAACTTGATATTACCTCGATGCAATATCCTGTCCATGAACCTGATATTACCTCGATGTAATATCCTTTCCGTAAACCAGATGATATCTCCATGTTATGTCGCTTCTATACAGTGCTCTAGATAACATCATCAGATATTTACATCCATTTATATCATGTTTTGTTTCTTTGTCTGTGTGTCAGTCTGTCTGTTTCATATGTGATACAATCTTGTGATTGTTTTTTTCCCCTCATATATTTATTCTACTGACTGTTTAGGAAATGAAACTCCCAATTCCTGCGGTAGACGACAACAGATTAATATTTCAAAACAATCTTGTTGTTTTTTTTAAGGGTTGGACAACAAATGATTTCATAGTAATGGATTTGACATTTTAGTAAATTAAAAAAAACAAACAAACGAAACAGTGTTTTAAACTTGATTTTTATAGCATTGATACTTCATCTGACCTTATTTAAATTTGATTTTCATAGCATTGGTACTTCATCTGACCTTATTTAAACTTGATTTTCATAGCTATGATAGTTCATCTAACCTTATTTAAACTTGATTTTTATAGCATTGGTACTTCATCTGACCTTATTTAAACTTGATTTTTATAGCATTGATACTTCATCTGACCTTATTTAAACTTGATTTTCATAGAATTGATACTTCATCTGACCTTATTTAAACTTGATTTTCATAGCATTGATACTTCATCTGACCTTATTTAAACTTGATTTTCATAGCATTGATACTTCACCTGACCTTATTTAAACTTGATTTTCATAGCATTGATACTTCATCTGACCTTATTTAACCTTGATTTTCATAGCATTGATACTTCATCTGACCTTATTTAAACTTGATTTTCATAGCATTGATACTCCATCTGACCTTATTTAAACTTGATTTTCATAGCATTGATACTTCATCTGACCTTATTTAAACTTGATTTTCATAGCATTGATACTTCATCTGACCTTATTTAAACTTGATTTTCATAGCATTGATAGTTCATCTGACCTTATTTAAACTTGATTTTCATAGCATTGATACTTCATCTGACCTTATTTAAACTTGATTTTCATAGCATTGATAGTTCATCTGACCTTATTTAAACCTGATTTTCATAGCATTGATAGTTCATCTGACCTTATTTAAACTTGATTTTTATAGCATTGGTACTTCATCTGACCTTATTTAAACTTGATTTTCATAGCATTGATAGTTCATCTGACCTTATTTAACTTGATTTTCATAGCATTGATACTTCATCTGACCTTATTTAAACTTGATTTTCATAGCATTGATACTTCATCTGACCTTATTTAAACTTGATTTTCATAGCATTGATACTTCATCTGACCTTATTTAAACTTGATTTTCATAGCATTGATACTTCATCTGACCTTATTTAAACTTGATTTTCATAGCATTGATAGTTCATCTGACCTTATTTAAACTTGATTTTTATAGCATTGGTACTTCATCTGACCTTATTTAAACTTGATTTTCATAGCATTGATAGTTCATCTGACCTTATTTAAACTTGATTTTCATAGCATTGATACTTCATCTGACCTTATTTAAACTTGATTTTCATAGCATTGATACTTCATCTGACCTTATTTAAACTTGATTTTCATAGCATTGATACTTCATCTGACCTTATTTAAACTTGATTTTCATAGCATTGATACTTCATCTGACCTTATTTAAACTTGATTTTCATAGCATTGATAGTTCATCTGACCTTATTTAAACTTGATTTTTATAACATTGATACTTCATCTGACCTTATTTAAACTTGATTTTAACAGTATTTAAATTAAAAACTGTCATTATTGAAACTTACAAATAAAATAAATGAAACGTTTTTTTTTACGGTATTTAAACATGATTTTGACATTTTTAAAACTTGATTGACAGTATCTCAGGTTGATTTTGACAGATATAAAACTTACTTTCGATACTATATTTGCATTAAAACTAGCAGGGAAAAAAATCTCAACCACATAATACATGTATATCAATTTATATTCCGCGATTTCAACTGGATGACAGACATTATTACTGGAAATACGGTAACTTTCTAAACTTTGTTAAATTACATTATGTTGGAGGAAAAGACAAAACTTTGATGTTCAGTTAAAAATGTTTAAGTTGTAGATTGGATTTTTTGGTAGTAAGCCTTTTTAATTTGAACAAGATGGAGAATAGAAGTTAAAAAAAAAATTCACCAAAGAAATTTTTGTTAAAAATAAATTCTTGTAAAGATCAAGTTTAACATTGTCATAAAAATTTTCCATAGATCAAATGTGTAATTATCTGAGATGACATTAAACAATTAAATTGAATTTAGAAAAGGAAAAACAATAAAAAAAATTAAATTTAAGAAATTAAAAAAAAAATTGATATTATTATTGGGATTAACTCAGATAACATTTTGTTAAGACATTTTCTATTAAAAATAAAATTTGTAAATAACACGTATAAAAAACTAACAATAATAATAGGATAAAAGAAAGTCCATTTGTATTTCACTGTAAAAAAAAGTATTTTATAAATGAAGTTAATTTATTAAATGTGACGTGTTTACATTTTATGATTTGCTAAAGACAGATAGCAATGGGTGAGCAATCAGAGGTGCATCATCACAGGGTGGGCCCCCACATTTGTAAAGGGGCCCCATGTCTTTTTTAAGTTGTCCAGTCGTTAGTGACTTATAATACAAGATTTATTTACAAACCAGTTACAATGTACGATGTACACGATACAATAGTCCAAGCGAAACTAGACTCTATGTGCGATTCAACTGACTCAGTTTAACGAGTTAAAAGTGTTAAGGTGGTCGGGCCGATAACCCACTCGCTGCTCTGACCAACAAATCTGTTCAACGAGGGGGGGGGGGGAGGGGCGATTTTGTTTCAGGAGCCCAAGCGGAAAGCCTCAATGGAATGATGGTTTATCCGGGCCCTGCGAACGGTATTCCGAAAAGCGACAATAGGCCAAATTTGTTTTTGAAATCATGACGTGAGCTCAAAACAATGAATACATTTTAGATGGTAGCTGATTTGCAGAGCTCATATTATTAACACAATTTACCCCCGCCCCCCCCCCTTCCCTTCATCTTTTTTTTTATATACAAATAGTTAATCAAAGTGTTTCCCCCACTCCCAGGGCACTGCTACACTAGAAACTTCCCTTACCACTGATTAGAGCCGAGTTTCTCAACCGGTGGCACACTTGCCCCAAGGGGTACGGGGAAAGCTTATGCAGGGGGAGTACACAGAGGCATATACATTTCGTTTATAACAACCAAGAATTTGAAGAACTTACGTGTGAGGGTTACCGGCGGACATACTCTCGCACACTTTTGGGTACAGTCGCTAAAACAGGTTGAGAGCCGCTGGAGTAGAGAGTATTAATATCTACTCTGTGTTCCCTACCGCTGGATTAGAGGGTATTAATATCTACTCTGTGTTCCCTACCACCGGTTAGAGAGTATTAATATCTACTCTGTGTTCCCTACCGCTGGATTAGAGGGTATTAATATCTAACCTGTGTTCCCTACCACCGGTTAGAGAGTATTAATATCTACTCTGTGTTCCCTACCACCGGTTAGAGAGTATTAATATCTACTCTGTGTTCCCTACCGCTGGATTAGAGGGTATTAATATCTAACCTGTGTTCCCTACCACTGATTAGAGAGTATTTATATCTAATATGTGTTCTCTACCACTGATTAGAGAGTATTAATATCTACTCTGTGTTCCCTACTCAAACTTACATTCAAAGGTACCGCCATTCTGTCATTTATTTTACTATTGTTTGCAAACCCCTTCCCCCCCCCCCTTTTTTCTTTTTTTTTCTCATACATCACACAATCGTTTTTTTTTTTTATTTCCATTATTAAGTTGTTTTTTTTATCTTCTGTCCTACCTCTTTATATCCCCCCATACTTGTCTTAGCCCCCCCACCCACCTCCCCCAAACCCGCCTTCCAATGAAATATCTTCTAAGTGCTGCCATCTTCAATCATCCAAGTCTTAAAGAATTTTTTAAAAAAAGAAAAACTTTTACTGGAACAATTTTTTTGTTGAAACAAACAATGATATTGATAAATAAACACGAACAAATAAATAAATAAAAAAAAAATGAAAAGATTAGATAGAAGGGAGATAATTGAGACGGCAATGTACATTTTTACAACCTTCATTTATGTCGTTCTTTTCAAGAAGTTGGAAAATAATTTAATTTGAGACATGTTTGTTTTCTTGTTTTTTCCCCCTTCCTGTTTTTCATATTTCTTATATTTCCTAATAGGCCTGAATAATTTCATTCTACTCCTTGCTTATAATATAATGTTGGAGGTAATGGAGAATACATAAACAACTAGACATGATTAGGGTGGACTAAGGCCCGTGGGACACGTACGGTCCCTTTGTGTGGCCCGCGAATATAAGTATATTTAATTGGTATTTGTTTATATAGAACTCCACATGTTTACATTTGGACTGACCCCCCAGAACATATACCATACAGAAACAGTATCGCTATTATTTTTTTTAAATCCTCTAAAATGACTTAAGTTAATGCCACCATTTAGCACCTAAATATTGACACGCAATTTTTCTATAACATAAATATGGCGGCTTACGAAGATGTCATTTTAGATGTCATTTTATATAGACGATGATCATAATGTATAATTTAGATTCTGTAGTTCGACCCTTCTGTAGAATCTCTGCTCCTGGTTCGACCTTTCTATCCAATCTCTGATCTTGGTTCAACCTTTCTATCCAATCTCTGCTCTTGGTTCAACCTTTCTATCCAATCTCTTCTCTTGGTTCAACCTTTCTATCCAATCTCTGCTCTTGGTTCAACCTTTCTATCCAATTTTTGCTCTTGGTTCGACCTTGCTATCCAATCTCTGCTCTTGGTTCGACCTTGCTATCCAATCTCTGCTCTTGGTTCGACCTTGCTATCCAATCTCTACCCTTGGTTCGACCTTTCTATCCAATCTCTGCCCTTGGTTCGACATTTCTATCCAACCTCTGCTCTTGGTTCGACCTTGCTATCCAATCTCTGCTCTTGATACGACCTTTCTATCCAATCTCTGCTCTTGGTTCGACCTTTCAATCCAATCTCTGCTCTTGATACGACCTTTCAATCCAATCTCTGCTCTTGGTTCAAGCGATTGCTTGGTTTCTATCCAATGCCAACCAATGTGTTCAGCAACTCATACAGTTCACCCCATCCCTAACCGAAACAAATGCAGAGGCGTACCTAGAATGGGAAGAGGGGGTCCAAATTCAAAAGTCCGCCCAGGCCCCAGCTTGAGGGGGCCCCCAAAAATTATTTTCTCATTAAATAATAAGTACCTTATCTCATGTCATGGTATCGAATGTCAAAATGAAGAGGCACCAAAAGAGGACAAGCCCCCCGGACCCCCAAATTCCTAGGTTCGGCACTGAACAAGTGCTTGAGAATTTTTTTTTAACCTTGTCATAGTATTTGGACTTTGTCTATATGATAGTTTATAGTCCGATGCAACTTCATAATCATTATAATATTTTTTTATCATTATTAATGAAGTAACCGTTTAATAAGTTAGAATTTATTGAAATATTCGCCATTTGACAAAAGGTCAAATTTCATCTCTACACACCACACAAAACAAGTTAAACGAATCATTAAAGCCCTTTCCTAATATTTAACATGTTAAACAAATGTCATGGCCATTAACACATGAAGGACACTGTAACCCATAAATCCCGATTTGATGACAATAAAAATGTTATGTTTTCATAACAAATTTATGTAACAGTTTTATATGTATTTGTTTAATCATATTTCGCAGTGTCATAAATTGATCAGCTATTGCTGCAGTCCATGTCTTGTAAATCCAAAATACAATTATCGTATATCTTTTTTGTTTTTATTTCTATCTATTGAATGATGAGTAATTCAGTTATCACAGATAAACACTAGACAGGCATTTTACGTAGTGTCCTGGGGACAGTAGAAGATGAGCAGCAAACTGCGCTCACCCCGAAGGAGATAATCTGATTATACGTGGACAAAGCTCACACATATGTCTATCTATCTATCTATCTATCTATCTATCTATCTATCTATCTATCTATCTATCTATCTATCTATCTATCTATCTATCTATCTATCTATCTATCTATCTATCTATCTATCTATCTATCTATCTATCTATCTATCTATCCATCCATCCATCCATCCATCCATCCATCCATCCATCCATCCATCCATCCATCCATCTATCTATCTATCTATCTATCTATCTATCTATCTATCTATCTATCTATCTATCTATCTATCTATCTATCTATCTATCTATCTATCTATCTATCTATCTGTCTGTCTGTCTGTCTGTCTGTCTGTCCATCAGCCTGCATGTCTTTCTGTATGTTTGTCTGTCCTTATATAACAAACAAAGAACACACAATGACATGCGATTAGTCAACCTTCCAAAAGAAGACATAACAATATCTCAGGGATGTCTGGATGAATCTAAAATTCCGCCATTGCTTATCACGTCAAATGCAGACCAACAGGTCTATTGGATTAGTATATTATACTGTCACTATGACATTGTTCTGCACGATTGTATACATGCTACTTTAAAAAAAAATTGATCTATAAGCTCAGAGAATTTCCGATTTCTATACCAACTGAATATATCTGACGTTAGTAACGTATCATTTACATACACACGTGCAATAGTCGCAGTGTGGAAAAAAGATAGGGGCATTATTGGTCTCTACTAATCTACTCTAGTAGAACTTGTTGTCTGCTATCGATAGAAAAAAAAATAGACTGACAAATATTCTTACTAAATTATGCGTTTCATTAATGATCGTCAATTTGATATAAAGCCATGATGAAGTGTAACATTTGTTTTAGAAGTAGTATATCTTTAAATGTGTCTGCCAATGTGTCCTCACATAGATTTTAATATGACTTCCATGGGCCCCATATATATTTGAATTACCTGCATAGAGGCCCTTCCCCCGCCTATATTTAACTATATCTGTATGGGGCCCCAAAATGTATTTGAATGTTTCTATCTAGGGTGGCTGTGTGGTAAAGCGCTCGACAGTCGACTTGAGGGTCATGGCTTTAGTCCCCGCTATATCTCCCGTGGTGCCTCCATGGCCACTGCACTATCGGCTACGGTGGGGATGAAAGAAGGGCACCATAAAAACCGTCCCATTAGTGGTTTATAGGATTTAAGAGACTCCATCTCATCCTTTTAGTGACCCACACACATAGGGCCCCCAAATATCAATTAACGGTCCTGCTTAAACTCAACAATATTCATTTGAAAAGTCCATTTCCAAAATGTTACTTTTATTCAGTTTGGCTTAACTACCAAATTATGTGCACAGATCTCAGTACGTTCGCTTTCTACCCCTTTATTTTCCTCTTGCATTTCCCTTCACCGGATATTTATATTCATGTAAAGTGAAGGTGAAGGTCACGCACAGAGTGACCTCCAGCAGTCATCTCCAGACTTGAGTTAATCCCAAAGCAATTAAAAAGATTCAGTCTATAACATGTGTGAAAAAAGAAGAAAACGAAACAAACCAGAATAAAAAAAGAACTGAGGAGAATTTTGGCCGTTCATCAAGCATTGATCAGCTTTCTGTTGAATATGTTAAGATCGGGGGGGGGGGGAGGGGGGAGGGAGGGAAAGGGGGATTGTTGTTCAGTGTCAGTGGCGTCGTTTTGGGAGGGGAGAACGCAAAGAGTCAGAGGAAGTAAATCTCAACAACAATGACATAATGTTGCTATAGAAGACGCATTGAAGAGCGCCAGGATTTTCACTCTCTTTTTTTTTAAAAAAAGAAAAGCTGCTGAAGTTGATTAACCAATGAATCTAAAATACGGCCATTTCCTAATGTTATCTTTCGCAATGAATCCAGCGAAATCCTGGCCACCCAGAGGTCGATAGAACAAATAGATTTAGTAATAAGGCCACAGGAATGAGGTCTCATGAAAGACTAGAACTCCATATAAAATGTGTCTGAGGTTGTGTTTTTTAAGTGATCCATTAATTGATAGAAACCAGAAATACAAAATTAAGTAAAACTTCCAGTGCTATAATAGCGGGCATCAATTCATATTTTATTTTAGTTTGGAAACCCTGTTTCTAACGTCCAGGAAACCCTGTTTCTAACGTCCAGGAAACTATTATTACATTTAAAGAGACACTCCTACAGAAGTAAAATCCTGATTTTTATATATTTTTTATGACATATTGAATACCATTCGAGGATTTTATGCAAAGGCAACTGTTTAATATTTTGCTCTCCTTTTTTAATGTGCACCACCAACCTATCTCTCTTTAAATCCCCCCCCCCCTCATCCACCCCGACTTCTCTCTTTCTGTCACCATTGTGATCTAATTTTTCATTCGACAAAAAACCAAGAAGTTCTAAAAATAAGTCACTGTGCTGAATTCATTTCGAAATCCATTCAATTCAAGCTTTTTTTTTTAAAAAATAAATAAAATAAAAAAAGTTTTTAAAATATTCCTAAAATCTAACTTAAAAAACAAATTATAAAAAAAAAATGTATAAAAAAAAAAAGATCACAGTTCACATTATGCTGGTGACACCGGCCACTTAAATTTCCAAAAATGTGTTTACATGGCAACCCCCTGGTCTTTTTCTCCTGTAGGAGCATAGGGTTCTAACAGTGTCTCGCCAGTGGACATGGTATTGGGCAGTCATCCCTGATACTCCTGTAGGAGCATAGGCTCTGCATAGGAACCTATTAAAACTGTAAACACCGAGAGTGTAAAGTCAATACTTGCACTGCACAGCCAGGTGTGAGGCCGGACACACCAGGTTTAATAGATTGGTCAATATATTAGTCTGTCAATAGATATAATAGGATAATAACAAAGTGTTTCTTTTGAAAACAAAAAAAAAAAAGATGGCACTAGAAAATATATATATTTTTAATCCAGGTGCTTCTAAAACAAAATACATCTTGATAAAAATGCGGACATTTAAAAAAATATGTTAAACATTTTTTTTAGCAGTCAGGGGCGGATAAAGGTGTGAGGAGGCCCAGGGGCAGAAAAAGTTTAGTGGCCTTTGAAAAAGAATGACAGTAGCCTACTACTACAAATAAAGAGTTCAGTTTGCATTTTTTGTGTGGTCCCTTAGGCGGTCAGGGCCCAAGAAATACGCCTATTGCACCCACCGTTAAATTTCACCTCTGGCAGCAGCCATATCAATTGTCACATTTGTTTAGTATATGTAAAGAGGAAATGGCGGGAAAATTAAAAGAAGAAAATATACTTTAATTAAAATAGCTTAGATCATACAAATAAATGTTTGTATGTTTGTTTTAATCAAAGTGTATTTTTCTTTAATTGAATTATTATTAAAAATCTTTATCTCTGGTTTCATTATCGTCACATGTTTAAGGTCAGGCTGTAAACAATAATATACAATAAATAATAAAAATATTTAAAAAAAATACAATTTTTACTCAATGTGCCATAATGGCTTAATATCAACGAGAGACCAAAATAATTCAACACTTAAAATAAGTCAAAGTCAAATGTTTTCTCCACAGTCCAACTTATCTCTCTATCACACTGATTGGTCTACTGAATGAAACGACCTTTGAACTTGTTGTGGTACGGCATGAACTATCTTGACCTCTTGAGAAAATATAACGATATAGTTACCAGTAAAATAAATGAGCCAAACGTGTGTTTGGTCAAGAGTGAGCTAATAGTACGCAGGGCCTAGGGGCTTATCGTTGTGCAGGACAAAGAGTGAAAGTCATAAGCGAGGCCAGGAAAATATACGTTCAGCTTTGTTACAGTCAGGGTAACACACAATCTCTAAGCATGCCTTGGCAGCTTAGGTACGGGGAGCGGTGGGGTGGAGGGGAGTGGAGGGCGGGGGGTTGGGTCAACCTCCACCCCATGAGGCCAAAAGTTCATCGGTAATAAAGTCAACTCCAACTTCCGAAGCTCATATCTTATTCCAGAGTTAAACCATGTGCTATCTTGCAAGTAACACCATCATCCAAAATACATGTACTAAACATAGGGCACAATAAATAACGTACGCACAAAGTCCTTACATTCTATATATATATATATATATATATATATATATATATATATATATATATATATATATATGGTTTTTTAAAACCTGCAACAATAACCTCTAAGTCAGAGAAACTTTCCCCCAAAAACTCACTACAAGTCATCCATGAAATTTTGTATCGATTTCCAAGTAACAGACCACCCATGATACTCATCTGATGCAGCTCTGTAATGTTATAAACACTCTATAATGTTATAAATAATCTATAATGTTATAAACAATCTATAATGTTATAAACACAACAGTTGTGGATTTTCTGTGGCTGGTGACCATTTTTCAAGATATTTGGGCCGAGCTACAGTATAACTGAATTAAAGAAGAATAATCGAATTGTTAAAAACGATAATTCCATTCGATTACAAACATTACTCTCTACTTATGACACGGCTGGCTAGGCTTGAGGTCGACGGCAGACGTACTCCAAGATTTTCATGAGGTATTGAGTAGTAAAATGAAGTTGTAAGCTATGTGTTATTAATCAAGAATTACGATAACTAACGTCTTTACATTTAAAGGGCAAAAATTGTTTTAAGTTTTGCACCTGACCGTCCCCAAAATTGTATTCGATTTAAGAATAGCTGACCTACTTTTACAATGACACCGGGTCAATGACAAACCAAAATAAATAACTGAAACTGTGTCCGCATCTCGATTACAGGTAAAACTTATAAGACTCCATAGATGTACAGATAGAGACGGTTTTTTTTATTTTGTTAGTTAGCGGTGAACAGAATCAGATTACATTAGCTGTAAAAAAAATGTTCTTTAACAATGGCAGGAGGCAATGACCGACAATGTCTACTGACTAAAACTAAAACAATATTTTTTATATATACAGCAACTGTTACACCCCCAACACCCAGAGCTGTCACCAGGCCCACCGTCAGAAATTTCGGGCCCCTGCCCGCCGTGCTGATAATAATATTTTCAAAAGTTGATTGGCCAGCTCAGTCCGGGCCCCTAAAACTCGCCGGGCCCCTGGGCATTTGCCCCCCTGTCCCCCCTCCCTCTCGGTGGCATTGGCTGTCACCAGCTCATCTTGGACCACTACCCAGCCTCCAGCTACCCAACAATTACTAATTCATTTCAGGGTATCCTGCAATACCCCTCACCTTCCCCACCCCCTCATTCTCTACAGTCCTCAGGCTTATGTGACCATCACATGCACCAGGTACGGGAATCTTACCAATCTGTTGACTTTTAAATCATTACTGTCAAGTATTTGAACAATCACTAGTGGTGAACAATTACTTGTGGTGAACAATTACTAGTGGTGAACAATTACTAGTGGTGAACAATTACTAGTGGTGAACAATTACTAGTGGTGAACAATTATTTGTGGTGAACAATTACTAGTGGTGAACAATTACTAGTGGTGAACAATTACTAGTGGTGAACAATTACTACTGGTGAACAATTACATCTAACGGTATGACAATGGGAACTACCCATATACATAAAACCGTCAATCCCACTTCATGTCTGTGTCAGAGATGAGCGGACAGCGGACACGTCCGCTTGCGGATGCAGATCCGCAGACTTTTCCGAATCCGCGGACTGACAGCGGACGCTTTGTATGGTTAAGTTGCGGACTCGCGGACTGACGCGGATCTTCTTTAGCGTTACCATAAATTTCAAAGTCATTTAAACAGCTAAATTTCAGCAATGCGGACGCGCGGACTGACTGCGGACCAATGTTGTAAGATTCTGCGGACGCGGTCGCGGATCATTGATAGAAATCCGCGGACGGACGCGGACGCTAAATTTCAAGATCCGCACACCTCTGGTCTGTGTGCGTCCACAAAGCTAGAAATAGATCATCGGACGTGAAAGGAAATTCCCTATTGACTGTGAAGTTGAGGCGAATTTTGCAGCGAAATTAAATTAGTGACGCCATACATCGTTGATTTTTTCTACGATCGGTACACCGTGCACCGTACGAATAAAACATGACTGTGTTATAGGCGGCCCTCGACTTTCGCACAATTCGCTATTTCGAACAATTTTTTTTAAATGTGTTTTTAGAATCGTCCGTAATAGCGCTAGTGAAGCACTTCCAGTAATTTCCGACTTTTACCGTATACCCGGTCTACGGAATTTGCGGTCTATACCCGGTCTTTCTCCGCCCTTGTTGTTCCCAGAGAAATCGTTTTTGTAATGTCATGATTTTGAAAGTGATTGTAGTTGGTTATGTACTGTTTATGTAATTAACATTTCCTCTACTTTCGAACATTCAACATTCGCACACACTTCCAGGAACCAATTATGTGCGAAAGTCGAACGCCGCCTGTATTTAACTCTTTTGTTTAGTGTCTTATTCGAAGATTGGATGATTAGTGATTTGAGTTGAACTATTTACGTTCTGGTGGGCAGGATGTTCAGTTAGTTTAAAAAACAAACAAACTAATGAACGTGGTACTAAAAATCCTAACATGGTGTATAAATAGTATCACTTCAAACATAATAAATGTTTTAAAAAAAACATTATACTATTAACAGTTGATACGGTGTGAATTATAAAATGTTCAGAAGACCAACATTACAGAGTATATTACTTTCTATAAGTAAGTCTAAACCCTTTCTTTAACACACACACACACACACACAAAACACACACAATGTACTAAAATGTAAAAAAATCAATTGCTTACTATTAGATTATGCAAATATGTATAGAGTCAGTACAGACATTTTATTGACTAAATGTAAGTTTAAGGACCATATGGATTCACTAATATTAGCATTTTTCAAAAGAAATACAAAGTCAACATTTCAATGTTAACATTTTGTCATTACATAAATACAAGAGATACGACTGAACGCTCACACTGATGACAATAGTCGATATAACTGATGACAATAGTCAATATAACTGATGACAATACTGTGATGTATGTCAACAGACTGAAGTGTTTCATTTATATGTAGCCTCGTGGCCTTATCTTCATGTCGAATGTCCGTATTATTATTTCCATACGTTCTACCTCCCGGATTTAGAGAGCATGTTTTACTTACAGCTGATTCAAGACAACATGACTCATTCCTAAACAGGTGCACAGACAAGGATACTGCAGACAAGGAAAACCATTCTTCAAAAAGTAGGTAGAAGAAGTAGCCACAACAAAACTTGAACTCACGGAGAGCTACACCATTCGGTAGGTCTCGGAATTTCAAGAGACAAAACCCCGTGAATATCGGAAGACATTTAATGATTTTATTTTAAAGTTAACATTCAAACTGTCAATTATTAGGAGATGCAGAATAACTAGGACTAAGTATTTTTATTTGTTTTTGCATTGACCTGAAGTTGATCAATCTAACCTTCTACATGCCTGCCGTTTATATAATCAAGTCATTGAATTTATTTAACTTTCAGCAGCAAAGAAGAACTAAAAAATGTTATGAAAAATTTTCAAACTGCTCAAACAAAACAAAATTAAAAAAATGATACTTATTTCAATTTCCTTATTAATGACCTAAAGTGGTGTACAAGTGTACTTGAATAAATTGAATTCGTTTTAACGGTTCAAACATTGTATAGAAGACGGCAAAGTAAATTACGCCAATGATGCTAAGTCCACGACAAGATTTTCTAGTTCCTCGGTACAGCTCAAAATGTATGTCTAGAAAACCAAAAGAGTGAAATTTTGTGCCGGCTAGTAACACTTTCAGTATAGGAAAAAAAACCTGACCATAAATCTGTTATCTTGAGACAGGAGAAGAGATAGCACAGACATCAACAAAACCCAGGAAACATGCACATGCACACACACACACACACAAGTGTTTAGGCCTTAACTTCTGTATCAACGACTATGTAAATCGCTGTATAAACAAGAGGATGACTTGGTGGCGTTTTGGTTGCGAGCACGATGTGCATGGTGAAGGTTACGGGTTCAGATTCCTGCCAACCACGTGACCTATATTTAGCTTCATGGCCGTGGCACACTTCGATTATGGTGAAGATGTAAGAAGGGCACATATTACTAAAACCACAATTCCATTAGTGGGTCAAGAGATGGCACATCCATCCTGACAGGGGACTTCACTAATATAAAAAAAAATAGGAAGTATGATACATATAGTTATATCCAACGCCAATAATTGTGTTATAACATAGCACCATAACAAACAAGAAAATGGCCACCAGGACAACAACAAGAAAAACAAAAGTGAACCAATCAATGATGTTTCCATGGCAACAAGGACCAACAAGGAATTCAATGAAAACCTTGTTACCCTTTTTTCTTTATCTCATTAAAATTTCGCTTCCAAATGCCCGGCGGTTACGCCAGTAATTTGTTGCTTTCTTCTTTTCGCCTGGCTGCGCGCTAACGTGAGCTGAGATTTTCTCGTTTACCCCTCGCGGGAGATGGCGACCGACTGGTTATCTCTGGACTGATATGTTTTCTACAAAACTCACTTGGCGTCTGACCTGTAAAAACTGTTCGAGATTACATTGTCGCGTACCGCGATGATACATTAAACTCTTATACACACATACACACTTAGGCACGTCTTCTTTATTTATTTCCAATTTGGAACAGAATTGCGCCCCTTGTGTTTGAGCGCCCGAACTGTCTCATAATGAATGGGGCCGTTACATCGGACGGTGATACAGCTAGCACGGGGGTCAACGTTCTCCACGTGGTGCAGATCAGATAAAATTCACGTAGGCGTCAATGACGTCACGTTATAAGGAAGGAGAGGGTGGAGGGAAGGGGTACGTTAAATGATGATAGTTTACAGAAACAAACCGAGGGATTTTGTTGATAAGCGCCTGTGCAACAAGCTGATAGGGACAAGTTTGAAATTAGAGCACACAAAAAAAAAAAAGCGCCATAGTTTGGGTGGTCTAAAGCAGTGGTCCCCCAACCATTTTCTCGCCACGGACCGGTAAGCGTTTGATAATTTCACCGCGGCCCACTGGAAGGGTGAGGAGGGAGTGGTTGATTATACTTCACGTCATGGAAAGTCGCCACAATCAAAAGATAAATAAATAAAAAGGGGGAAAGTTTAATGTTTCTTGGGCGGCCCAGTAACATTCGTTCCACGGACTGGTACCGGTCCGCGGCCCGGAGGGGGAGAGGTTGAGGACCACTGGCCTACAGTCTTCTTCTGCCTATAGTGCCGTATAGCAGTTGTTTTATTTCATTTATCATGTGTTGTTTCAAAAATATTTTTCACGCCCCCCCCCAACCCACTCACCATGTGAAAAGTATTTGAACTCTGGACATGTCACAAATCAGTGAAATGTCTGCCTTTCGCTTTTTATTGAACAATGTCTGCTGCTAATGTGTTTGTAAAACGAATAACTCAGTTAAAGAGCCACAAAGACCAATGGGGTCAGATATAGAGAGTTCTACCTTTTAGCCCCGATATACAATTAGAGTGCTCTCTGTAGACCAGTAAAATACCACTAAGCCACTCCCGTACTCTATGTGTATGTGGAATTAAAATGTGAAAGTGTAACTAAAATGTCATTATTTTCACGTGTATAGGCAGCATTCTACATTATTAAGAAGGCCTAATTAATTATAATTAGTGGGACGGGTAGCAGTGATGTAGATACTCAACTGTCGACCTGAGAGTCCTGGGTTCAATCCACGGTGAGAACCATGGGGAAATTCGGCATCAAGTCCTACAAGTCCCACCCAGCTTTAAATGGGTACCTGACATTAAGTTGGGGAAGTAAAGGCGACTGGGTGTTATGTTACTGAAACAGGTGACTTCTACACTCCATCTGCCCCGATGGCCAGTATATAATTATAATATATTACACACTGGCTTTCTGATCGTTATGTTCTGATAATAATTTCTACCGAAGATCATTCAATGCATTATGTCCATCGCAATATATGATGTTGTTGTTGTTTGCTTTTGGTTATTGGCACTCTCCAGTCTAAACAATTAGTTTCCATTAATTTCAGCAGAGCTGCTATTCGATTTCAAATTGTATTCAAATTAAAGCATTTCGGATCGATACACATTATTTCATTTCTTGTATTTGTATGCAAACAAGTTTGTCACTACATTCCAGTGGAAGTCGGATACGATTCTTAGAACCGCATGCCTTTATTTTTCTGGGAGTTTTGTGCAGCTCCAAATAAGCTATTGTTGTCTCAAATTTCATGTTTTGTTTGGTTATTTCTTAAACAATGCCTCCCCTCCCCAAGCGTCGCCAGCCTCTTGTTATGTTCTATAAATCGGCAAAATAAACAAGTCCCTTTAGTTTACGGATGAGTACAGTGGCATTAAGGATTAGTACACATGTCTTACTCTTTAATAGGTACAGTGGCATTAAGGATTAGTACTCATGTATTACTCTTTAATAGGTACAGTGGCATTAAGGATTAGTACTCATGTATTACTCTTTAATAGGTACAGTGGTATTAAGGATTAGTACAAATGTCTATTAAATCATTTATTTAGACCAAATTATTCACAATAGTTTAAGGTCATTAAGCTATAATGTCGAGTTAACATGACGGTTCCTTTATCAGTTTACTTAGCTGTTCTGATCTTTTCTGTCTATGGAATTGGGATTTTTTATAACTCGGAAGTAACAGCATTTGTGTAAGTCAATTTATTTGTGTGTCAATTTATTAGGGCCAGTCAATTTATTTGGGATGTCAATTTTATCGCCATTTAGGTTTGCTTTAAAATATTTAATCGCATAGTTGTTTTTTTTATTACGCGTTGATCGCGAGCAGGAAATGGTCAATTTAAGAAAAAAAACCAGTGCCGGGATGAAAAAATTCAGCAGAGCCGGGGATAAATGTCTATGGTTTCATCCCCGACAGGGATATATTAGTTGGAGTCGGGGATGACAGTTCTAAGTGCCGGGGATATCCCGGCATCCCCGCTGATAAATCTATCCCTGATCGCGAGTTAACGGATTTAATAGGAGCCATAATTATAAGCAGACGAAAGATTTTGATTTGCTCAGGAAAATGTAAGTTAGACTTTCATCTACTAAAATGGTGTGTAGGGTGTATTTAATTCGAAGAATAAATTAAAAACGTCAACATTCAAACAGACCGGGACACTTTACATACACGCAGGCAAATGACCAGACAGGCATTACAGAATTTGACTGCACCTAACGACTTCACGACATAAGAAGAAAAGATGACGTTCACGCGACCACAAAGATAGTGAAGATTCCACAGAAGGAAACTTTAACCCCACACGCCCCCCCCGCACCCACCATACACATACACGGACAAAAAAGACAGCCAACGCCCAAATGTCAGAGATAATTCAATAAATAGCATGCAGGTGGAGATGCTGCTTGCACTAACCCATCTTTATTATGATGGGTTTCCGCCTCATCCTCCCTCGCCCCCCAGGGCCCCACCTTATATTACCTTTCCCATCAGCCCCCAGCACTTCTGTTCTACAATTACCTTCTACTTTCTACAACTGTATCTGCATTATTTGTGTTGGAAATGTTTTAATCCAAAGCAAATCAAAATAAAACTATTTTTTCAACTCAGGGCAATAATTCCAGTTGTTCCGAGTCCAGTCGAGTGATGATGCAATCAAAACATTTCTCATGATAATCCTGAAGTTGTTGTTGTTTGTTTGTGTGTTGTTATTTAAGTAAAAAGAAGAACGAAAGTAATTCAATTCCCGACATGTTTAACCGAGTTCTAGTAAAAAAACAAAAGCTCATCAATATGAACAGGTCATTGACTGACCAATGGAGTTTTCATTTATTTTAGATCGCCATGAGCCCCTTCCCCCACCACCACCATCTTCCCTCTCTATGATCATGTGGTCTAGCTGAAGCCAAAAGTGGGGGTGTGGGGAGGTGGGAGGAGAGAGAAAGAATCATTACAAAACTTGTGTGTTGCAGGTGAAAGACCCAGGCAAAACGACAATACTTATATTCTATGATCATTTGTCTTTTGTTTGAGTGGCAGTGTGTGACTACATATCGACTAAACAAAGGCTTATGCAATAATGGCTGTTACATAATGTTAGTGCTGTAAACACCAAAGTAGAACTTGAAATATAAAAAAAATTATTACAATTTCCCCTAACTGTACTTTTACGTCTGGAACAACCAATAATGTAGAAAAAAATTGTTATATTTTTTTTTTTTAAATCTCTTGTGTACTCATTCTTTTGATTTGCATTTCATTGTTTAACCCCATTACAACATAAGTTTATTTATCTATCTATTGCTTCTAGGTCCCTAGGACTCACTGAATGCTGTACAGTACACACTTACCTGTGTTTCCATGACGATCCTGGCCACGGCAGTTTGGACGACATTTGTCCGGTCCAGGCAGTCCACGCAGTTAACCCTGAGGACACAGCTTTCTGTTCACATATCACACCTTTGTTATCCACCCTGTCCATAAACAACACAGAAATGTGAACAACAATACAAACTATGACCAACAATGGAAGAAATATGACCGACAGTTGAAAGAAATATGACCAACAGTTGAAAGAAATATGACCGACAGTTGAAAGAAATATGACCGACAGTTGAAAGAAATATGACCGACAGTTGAAAGAAATGTGACCAACAGTTGAAAGAAATATGACCGACAGTTGAAAGAAATATGACCAACAGTTGAAAGAAATATGACCGACAGTTGAAAGAAATATGACCGACAGTTGAAAGAAATATGACCGACAGTTGAAAGAAATATGACCGACAGTTGAAAAATATGACCAACAATTGAAAGAAATATGACCGACAGTTGAAAGAAATATGACCGACAGTTGAAAGAAATATGACCGACAGTTGAAAGAAATATGACCGACAGTTGAAAGAAATATGACCGACAGTTGAAAGAAATATGACCGACAGTTGACATATAAGCCGATCCCCTGATTTCAGTTATTGTATTTTATGGTTCTAAACTTGGCTTATATAGGAAGTGTAGAGATGATATGTTTAGAGATGACATGTTTATTTTTTCGACTTTATAAACCACTTTTGAAACGGTTTGTATGGTGCCTTCCTTTCATCCCCACCATAGACGATTGTGCAGTGGTCATGCAGGCACAACAAGAGACAAAAAAAAAAAAAGGTACATTTTGAATTGGGTCAACTTCAAAACTTTCTCCATGGCCAGTAAATATGACCGAGTCTTTCAGCGAGAATAGAACCAAGGACTTTCAGGTCGACAGTCAAGCGTTTGCACCACAATCGCTCCTCCTCCCTCCCCCCCCCTCTAACTTACAAATCAATGGATACACTATCAATTTTTGAAATAATTCTACTGCTAGTATGTGTAGCAGTAACTATGAAATCATAAAGGACAGGGAAGGGGCTGTATGTACCAATATACGAAAAGGTGACAACAGTGCCAATAAGAAATGAAACAGTACGGCCTGATATGGAGGGAAGGGTGGGGAGAGTGCGTGATAGCCGCCCTTTAACACGTGCAATTAGAGCCATCTAAATGCATGCCTCATCTTTGGGGCCCAACAGTTATATGATAATCGACTATTATTATTTAACTAGCTGTACCCTGCAAAACCTTCGCATAGAGTTATATCCCCTTAGGGGCTTGATAGGTAGGCTAGGTTATTTTTGGTTTCGGGCAGATCCGATTTTTTCATGATTGTATTTTAAACTGGAATACTGTTGTATTAATACTTTACTTTCGATTTAACGCAGAACCCAAATCGCTATTATATTATTAGATACACTTAAAGTAGTTTATGTACAGACCGGACTACATCCATTATGTCCCGCTAGCGATAATGTCGACGTAGACGGCCCTGACCTAGATAGACTGGTAAAGAGATAGATTGTTAGCGTAGAGTGGCGTAGACAAATAGATAGTCTGGTTGACGGAATATCAACAAACAATAAAATGATTCATATTAATAAATGTGTGTTTATCTAATTAATATTTTTTACAACATCGCCATAAACGTCCGCCATAAAGAAGTCCTAAATGCTCTCCACAACCCCCTCCCCTGTTTTCCGATTTTGCTCACTTGTTACTATTGGAGCGATTTCAGCCTGCTTTTATGTTGTACGCTTGCTCTACACAATCATCTTTTGATAGAATTGAAATAATTGTAGACCAGTTAAACTGAACCAGACATTTTTTTTAAAGAAAATGTATAGTAAAATCTATATGGAACTTCTTTTAATTTTTTGATTTTAAATATTATAAATTAACATGCACAACTCAGGGAGGCTACTCACACGAGGTTCAACGCCATTGATTACTACCAATTCTTATAAAAGTCTATGTAATATATAGACATCAACTATAACTTACAATAAAGAAAACACATTAGCAGCACTGAATTAACATATATATGTATTTACATATATATATATATATTTATATTTATATATATATATATATTTATATATATATATATATATACAAGGTTGTTAGTATCGGTATCGGCCAATACAGTATCGGCGATACTTTTTCAGCATTGGTTGCTGTATTGCCGATCCTTTTTGTATCAAGTATTGATTTGTGTATCGCCGATACATTTTAAACGAAAAATTTTCGATACTCGATACCAATACTTTTCTGTTGCTACTATTATCTAATTGCAGAATAACAATAGCGATTTTAATACATTGTTTTAAAAGTAATCTTCATAAATTCAATCACTGCTTGTAATGATAACCATCAAGCCTACCACTATTAATACCACCTACCTCCCCAACAAAAAAACTTGGATCACAAGGTTGAAGTTGAACAAGCGTGCCTGCAGTGCACTGAGTGCAGTTTCCACTCAACTTACTTTGCAGGGTGGTGCAGCTTCAATACAGTCAGCAGTACAGTTTTACTGCACGGCGGCAGAACCGGCTTAATGGTAAAGTTCTGCTGAAGTAGACATATATCTTGAAGATAACTCATCAGAAATGCTGTCATTAACACCCTACCCAACCTACCCAAGCATTAAGAAACTTTATTGCTGAGTTGATCGGCTAGTGAAGGATTGTGTGGTTAACATAACGCCCAGCCGCTTTTACTTCCCCAGCTTAAAGTCGGGTACTATTTAAAACTGGTAGAACTTGGGAAAAAATTCCCATTGTTCTCACCGAGGATCGAACCCATGACTCTGAAGTCGACAGTCGAGTATCTATACCACTTGGCCATCCGTCAAGTACTAAAGTGTTTAGCATTAAATTTGTGCTTTGACATTGTATTTTATTGTTTTCACTTTTTTTTTTTACAGATGACACATGTACATTACAGATGACACACATACATTACAGATGACACACATACATTACAGATGAGACACGTACATTACAGATGACACACGTACATTACAGATGACACATGTAAATTACAGTTGACACACGTACATTACAGTTGACACACGTACATTACAGATGACACACGTACATTACTTGAAAAACTTGAGAAACTTGCACTCATTATATTTTAAATAAAAATACTTTGTTGTTCTCAAAAGTATCGGTATTGTATCGGTATCGATTTTGGCAATACATTTTTACTTGAGTATTTGTATTGGTATTGGCGATACTATTTTCATGAAGTATTGGTATCGGTTTTGGCGATACAATTTAAGAAGTTTTAACTATATTTACTATGAGTTTTTTGTGACTGAACATGTTAAATTTGTGATCTAGGTTATTTAAAAAAGAAATGATATGCATATAAAATGTGTGTTTTATCTTTATAACCTTTTTTTATGAATAACTAATTAGTTCAGACAACTGGGATAAGCAAAGCATCCATTTTTCTCTCAATATAACTGGTGTACCGTGTTTTCATTATCGGATCACGCATGGTTGTTTTATCTCATTTTTGGTTAATTTTTCAATTATTTTATTAAGTTTTTCTATGAATATGAGTTCTTCTACAAGAAGTGCAGCTGTACATTATGTGTTTGGGTCACCAGCTGAATTGCCTAAAAGACAACTTCCAACCAGTGAAGATGTTTTCAAGGCTATTGGTGGATGCTTAAAATAGAACAATACAATCATAGCCTTCATTCACTAGTGCACGCATTAGCGCAAGAAGTTAAACAATTATATGACCAGGCTAGTATCCCTACAAATGACATTACCAGTATAATTGTTCGAGTATAAAGATGCAGGTGTTAGGGATAGAGGAGACTGTAAAAATGTCCACAATCAGTAATAATTTCTGTGCTTGAGTAGGCATTTTGGGTGGATCAAAAGATGGCAAGAAATATGTTCATAGACAATGTTGAAAAGCAAACAACAAAAATATTACAAAATCGACAGAAAAGAAAACATTCATTGATGCAGGGTGGCAATCAGATAGGAACCACAAATGATAACGTCAATGATGAGAAAGATAATGATATTCCATATCAGGATGCTGAAGATGATGAACTACTTGATGCAGACTTCTCCAGCGATGATGAATGTTCCAAATAACAAAACAGATATCAATATGAAGCAGTGGATCGATGTAAACTAAGCAATAGGGATACATGTCTTATCGTTAAAGCTGTGTTGAAGGACTTAAACATGTTAACACCATCTACAGCTCTGGATCCAGCAAAGATGCGTCGACATAGATAGGGCAGCCAAGGAACATACTGATGAGAGCAAAGATGGTTAATAAAAGCGAACAGGATTTTTGCGATCCATCTTGTCAAAGTGGGGCTAGAAACTTTTTCTATATGATACAACTGCTTCAGAACCTTGATACTGCTGATCAATCTATTATATTGCCTGTATTGGAAAATAACTGCTACTTTGCACATCCAGAAAACATTCTATTGGCTGCAGTTAGGATAATGATGAAGAAATTGGAAGGTATGCAGTAAATAAAATCATAACAGCACGACATAAACCAGCTCCATGCAGAGTTAGAATTTTTCAACAAAAATGACATAATCCTGAATATTGCAGCTAAATCAAATGATGATTAACTGGGATCTTTGTGCAGTGACATCCCATCCTCTGCTGGAACATATTTGTGATGATGAACTTAAACGCAACAACCCAATCATACTGGATCAAATTCCCTGTCACTCTCAAGCTGTTGAAAGAGCAATATTAAAGAAGTTACTGCTGTTAGTTTGAAAGTGTACGGACATTTCAAACTATACGGACATAGCTCTAGACATGGGATGGTTTTGCAAACAAAGAAATCAAGGGATGTTCTTC
Organism: Bulinus truncatus; assembly: GCA_021962125.1. Lineage (NCBI taxonomy): Eukaryota > Metazoa > Mollusca > Gastropoda > Planorbidae > Bulinus > Bulinus truncatus. Next base: position 553,615 of record JAGDYQ010000149.1, on the reverse strand, counting down.
CGAAAGTTGAAAGCAAAGCAAGTTTCCTGTGACAATCCATAAACAGTATTATTCATATGTACATTGTATATTTTGCATGAACGATTTATAGATTTGTACAATTTCATATTACTTATACCAAACATTCTAAATGTTGTAAAATGTCATACATTGGGGGGTACCTGGGTCAAAGCAAAATCTGTTTTATTATTAAAGTTTAAGACATTTTAATATCTTAGTAATGATATAGTAGATTTAAAAATAATTTAGTTAAAAAAAAAATATTAACATATTGATATTCGTGGGTGCGGCATGCCGCCATCTGGAAATTTGTGACCTTTTTGTGGCAAATATTTCTGAAATATTTATAGACTGTTTCATATAAAATGTACATTTTTATAATCAGAAAAGCTTACTTTAGGGAATGTCAAAGTACTTTTTTGATAATGTAATAAATAATTTTTTTATGAATTTTTAAATTTTTGAAGGTGAAAATAAGCAAAAAATGCTAATTTTGAAAATAAAAAAAAAAGGACTTAAAATTTCTTGAAAAGCCTCTGACCTTCTATAAATGCACCTCTTCTACATAAAAATTAGAAGTTTTATCAAAATCTGATAGGTGGTTTTTGAGATTTTCTTGCCACAGTGAAGCAAAATGTCAAAAATATTTTTTCAGAGAAAAATGACTTTTAAGTTTTTAAATTATTGAAGTTTCTGAATGAGTAACATTCTGAAAATACATTTTAATTGATCTAAAAAAAATTTTCTGCAATATAATTAATTCATAGTTATTATTGACATGTTTTACTATCAAAAAAGGTAAAAAAAAAAAATATTTTTTTTGAGACATAGTGCATTTTTTTCGCCCCTTACCCCCTTGAATCAAAAGTTGGGAGTGGAAGACATTACCTGATTTTTACAAATTTTACATTTTTACAATCAGTAGGACCATAGGCAACTTTTTGAATATGTTTCAAATTCCCAACTCCAAAAAACATTTTTTTGACCCACCCTAATATATATATATTAGGGTGGGTCAAAAAAAAATTTTTTTTGAAACATTATTAAAAAGTTGGTACAACATTGTTATACATGGAATATGTACAAATATTTGAAAACTACATAGTTTTACTACTCCCAACTTTTGTTTGAAATTTTAACCATTATTTACTGTGAGTATTTTGTGACTGAACATGTTAAATTTGTGACCTAGGCTATTCTAAAAAGAAATGATATGCATATAAAATGTATGTTTTATCTTTATAACCTTTTTTATGAATAACTAATTAGTTCAGACAACTGGGATAAGCATTGCATCCATTTTTTTCTCAATATAACTGGTGTACCATGTATTCATTATCAGATCACGCATAGTTGTTTTATTTCATTTTTGATTCATTTTTCAACTATTTTATTTAGTTTTTCTATGAATATGAGTTCTTCTACAAGAAGTGCAACTGTACATTCTGTGTTTGGGTCAGCAGCTGAATTGCCTAAAAGACAACTTCCAACCAGCGAAGAAGTTTTCAAGGCTATATGTGGATGCTTAAAATGGAACAATACAATCACAGCCTTCATTCATGAGCGCAGGCATTAGCGCATGAAGTTAAACAATTATATGACCAGGCTAGTATCCCTACAAATGACATTACCAGTATAATTGTTCGAGTAAAAAGATTTATAGCCAAAGGTTATGAATTTGAGAAATATTCAGATATAAAGCGATCATCAGTTACTTTTTAAGAGGGGTACAATTCCTTCAAAAATTATTTGATATTTGTCCATGTAAATGTTTTGATGCAGGTGTTAGAGATAGAGGAGACTGTAAATGTCCATAATCAGTAATAATTCCTGTGCTTGAGTGGGCATTTTGGGTGGTTCAAAAGATGGCAAGAAATATGTTCATAGACAATGTTGACAAGCAAACAACAAAAATATTACAAAATCGACAGAAAAGAAAACATTCATTGATGCAGGGTGGCGATCAGATAGGAACCACAAATTATAATGTCAATGATGAGAAAGATAATGATATTCCAGATCAGGATGCTGAAGATGATGAACTACTTGATGCAGACTTCTCCAGCGATGATGAATGTTCCAAATAACAAAACAGATATCAATATGAAGCAGTGGATCGATGTAAACTAAGCAATAGGGATACATGTCTTATCGTTAATGCTTTGTTGTTGGACTTAAACATGTTAACACCATCTACAGCTCTGGGTCCAGCAAAGATGCGTCGACATAGATAGATCAGCCAAGGAACTTACTGAAGAGAGCAAAGATGGTTAACAAAAGCGAACAGGATTTTTGCGATACATCTTGTAAAATGCGGGGACGGGTGGTCGTGCGGTGTAGAGCGCTCGACTGTCGACCGGAGGGTCCCGGGTTCGAATCTCAGTTAGAACCTTGGGATTTTTTCAGGTCCTGGTTATAGTCCCCAAGTCCACCCAGCTTTAAATGGGTACCTGACTTTAAGTTGCGGGAGTAAAGGCGGCTGGACGTTGTGCTAACCACACAACCCCTTCATATGCCGAGGTTATAGAAACGGATGAATTCTACACTTCATCTGCCCCGATGACCCGTTAGGATTAAGGGAACTTTACTTACTTACTTATCTTGTAAAAGTGGGGCTAGAAACTTTTTCTATATGATACAACTGCTTCAGAACCTTGATACTGCTGATCAATCTATTATATTGCCTGTACTGGAAAATAACTGCTACTTTGCACATCCAGAAAACATTCTATTGGCTGCAGTTAGGACAATGATGAAGAAATTGGAAGGTATGCAGTAAATAAAATCATAACAGCACGACATAAACCAGCTCCATGCAGAGAGAATTTTTCAACAAAAATGACATAATCCTGACTAATGCAGCTAAATCACATGATCAGATGATTAACTGGGATCTTTGCTCAGTGACATCCCCTCCTCTGCTGGAACATATTTGTGATGATGAACTTAAACGCAACAACCCAATCATACTGGATCAAATTCCCTGTCACTCTCAAGCTGTTGAAAGAGCAATTAAAGAAATTACTGCTGTTAGTTTGAAAGTGTACGGACATTTCAAACTATACGGACATAGCTCTCGACATGGGATGGTTTTGCAAACAAAGAAATCAAGGGATGTTCTTCCGAAAGTTGAAAGCAAAGCAAGTTTCCTGTGACAATCCATAAACAGTATTATTCATATGTACATTGTATATTTTGCATGAACGATTTATAGATTTGTACAATTTCATATTAATTATACCAAACATTCTATATGTTGTAAAATGTCATACATTTGGGGGGGGGGGTCAAAGCAAAATCTTTTTTATTATTAAAGTTTAAGACATTTTAATATCTTAGTAATGATATAGTAGATTTAAAAATAATTTTGTTAAAAAAAAAAAATAACATATTGATATTTGTGGGTACGGCATGCCACCATCATGAAATTTATGACCTTTTTGTGGCAAATATTTCTGAAATATTTATAGGCTGATTCATATAAAATGTACATTTTTATAATCAGAAAAGCTTACTTTAGGGAATGTCAAAGTACTTTTTTGATAATGTAATAAATAATTTTTTAATGAATTTTTTAAATTTTGTATGGTGAAATAAGCAAAAAATGCTAATTTTGAAAATTAAAAAAAAAATAAAAGGACTTAAAATTTCTTAAAAAGCCTCTGACATTCTATAAATGCACCTCTTCTACATAAAAATTAAATGTTTTATCAAAATCTGACTTGTGGTTTTTGAGATTTTCTTGCCACAGTGAAGCAAAATGTCAAATATATTTTTTCAGAGAAAAATGACTTTTAAGTTTTTAAATTATTGAAGTTTCTGAATGAGTAACATTCTGAAAATACATTTTAATTGATCTAAAAAAAAAAATTTTCTGCATTATAATTAATTCATAGTTATTATTGACATGTTTTAGTATCTAAAAATGTAAAAAAAAAAAAAAAAAATATTTTTTTTAGACATAGTGCATTTTTTTTCGCCCCGTACCTCCTTGAAGTCAAAGTTGGGAGTGGAAGACATTATCTGATTTTTACAAATTTTACATTTTTACAATCAGTAGGACCATAGGCAACTTTTTGAATATGTTTCAAATTCCCAACTCCAAAAAACTTTTTTTTGACCCACCCTAATATATATATATATACACCAAATAAACATGTGCTTAGGGAATCAAGGGAAGAGGGTACACCACAGACATTTTCATTTCCGATCTCATCTTATTAAATTAATTATTCTAAGTTTGTAACTATTTATAAATAATAATTAAAATTGAAAAACATTTTTCAATAAATCTTCCTCCCTTGTGCCGTGAAGACGATAATACTTCGAAGTAAAGTACATGTATGTGCCCATTGTGCTCGCAGGTAGGAGGTATAGGCACTAGGAACATTTTTAAATGTGCAAGTAATGGGGTTACTGGCACTAGCTCATAATAAGTTCTTCGGGCTCTTTTAAAGGGAGGTCGAACCAAACGCGTCATGTGCCCCAGACGAGTACAGTAATCTACAATACAATGACTGGCTATTGCTAGGTGAATCAGTCGAGTTTCTGTTGGTGGAGATTGGTGGAGATTGCCAATCTTTCAATACCGCTGACGAAAGCCCAGAGTTATTAGTTTAGTTACCGAATTGTCATTGACGCTAACTGTAACCTATTTTTTTTTCAAAGTCTATCGCTTAGTCTCTCTAATGACAATTCTACTAACAGGTCCTGACGTTATAAGTGGGTGCAACAAAAACAAAATTAAACATAAACAAATTTGAATGGTCGAAGTGCTTTTGACTAGAGTGAGTGAAAAAAAAATATGTTAAGTACTTGTCGACCATTTGATAACTGCTTCAAACAGAAAATTCTTAACGATTTTTTTTATTAACTTAAAATAAATATCTGATATATTGTGGGAAACAAAGAAATTTGTAATTTTTACTTTGCAATTTTTGAAATTTTAGAAGTTATACATGTAGCATTTCACCAGTGACAACAGGGAGACGTTAGAAGATAAAACAGAGTCTGGGAGGCGTTAGAAGATAAAACAGAGACTGGGAGACGTTAGAAGATAAAACAGAGACTGGGAGACGTTAGAAGATACAACAGAGTCTGGGAGACGTTAGAAGATGGCAATGGGGTAAAACGTATCGCCGTCATGTGTTACCCGTCTGTGTTTATCGTGCTACATTTGCTCCAGTCATTTTGATCAAACAACTCATTCACTACAACTTCTATATTTAATATAAGTTAAACATTCTTCTTAAATCACGTTATGTCATTTAATGATAACATACAAACTGGGACACATTTTCAAAGAATGAAACAAAACAATCCTCACAGATTATAATTTGATTTGTACCCGCGGAGATTTTTCATTTTTTTAAACTCGTCTTCAGAAATATTTACTTTGTTAATAAAAAAATTGTCAAGAAGGATTTCTTTAAAAAAAAATGCTTTCATTAGATTTCATTTGAAAATATTTAAAAAAGAAAACTTAATCATTTTTTTTAAACAAGGCTTTAGACGTTGAGTTACAAAATAAACAAATGGGTGTGTGACAACATGGGAAACATTGATGGGTAACATCATGAGGAGAATAAAGGGTTAAAGTTGGAGAGAAATTGCATAAAACATCAAGGGCACGTTATTAGTTGACATTAGTATGCCCTCTGTTTTTTCCGCCTCTGGCTAATGACTTTATCATATATATATATATATATATATATATATATATACATATTTATTTATTCCCGACAATGTGTGAAATCCGGCATTCTATAGAATGCCTAGGCACTGTATAGAATGCCTGAATTTTTCAGGCAAAGTATGAAATAATTGCTACTTCATACATTGCCTAGTCATTCTATAAAATGTCGAGTTCACTAGCGGCAAAGTATGTAACTGGCCTTGTTATGAGCTAGAGTAGATTTAGAGACAGAGGCGAAGAGAATGAACAGAGATTCTGACAAAAAATTTCCTCCTGCGCCTTTGGGAGCCACTGTGCGAGTTCCGATTCCCGATGTTGACAAAGGGCGGGGAGACTCACGAAATCTGCTGGCAGTTGTTATGAGCACGACAGGAGATGGCTTTTACCGCCTTGGAACTGCACATGGAATCTTGAAGCAACTATATGCCAGATCAGAATTCACCGTATGTCCAAAAGATTTAATAAAAGCGGAGGACGTTCCTGACCATGAAATATCTCTCCGATCTGCTGCTACTTCTCAGTCCACAGGAAGTGGCCAAGGATTCATCATGTGTATGTCCAAGATGAAATGCCAAACTATGAGGTGTCTTTGTGACTAGCCTTCATTCC